>JAUBOC010000043.1:25935889-25948444 GCA_032275365.1 Anablepsoides cearensis
ATAATACATGTAATAGACTTCTTTAATATTTGAATGATAAGCAATACTTTGTTGTGTTTTTCCTCTCATATTAGCATCACTCTGTTTAATAAATATATTTTGTTTTCATCAGGGACTATGAGACTGTCTCTCCATTCTTCATGATTAAGAAAGGATTTATTTCAGTTTGATAAAGGCCGAAGCTATTTAATATGGCTTTTTGACTGAAATGTCATCCCACACTTTAAAGAGGAGAAGAAGAAACCTAATAGATACTGATATTTGTAACGCCAAAGATGAATCATTTTAGTTTGACTGGTCTTGTGCAAGAGCACAAAATATTAGTTTTGTGTGTGTGTGTGTAAACTATAGAAGCTTTGATTGTTCCAAGTGTTTAACATATTGTGGTGTAATCCTGTAACAGAGACAGCACTCCCATTAACAAACAAGACACAATTTTCAGTAAGTTTGTACATTAGGACTTGATTTAAAATGTAAACATGATGTGTCTTTAAGTAAACTAATATAAGAAGACAATAATAAATCAATTGTTCTGTGAAGATAAACCCTACATATACAGAAGCAATTTAAGTTTTCTTTGAAAAGAAAGCCTGTCCTCTTTCAAACAAATACCTTTATTTCTTGATTCAGCAGTCTCTCACTGCCCCCTGGAAAGTAAACAAAAGTGACAGCAATTATGTTTAGTTTGAATTTAATTAGCAGGAATACAATAACAGATGGCCAGCAGACAGAAGCCAGACGTAGTAAGCGTGGGGGTGGGGAAGGAGAGTCAGGAGGAGAGAATGAATAAGAGACGATGCAAGTTTGGGCTTGACTGATAAGTTCCCTAGGAGAATTCTGGGGTTAAAAAAAAACTAAACTAAAAGGATGTGTTGAACATAATTCACCTAAAGACTTGTAACATGTTAATACATCACTTATGTTATAAACATTAAATGTTAGTGTTAGGTAATGTGGTTATACTAAAGATCTAAACTATTCTAAACTGAAACTGTCATCTTTTTAATTCTAAGTAAAAGGAAAAGATGAGGTTTTGCTTTTGGAAGTGTTGAGTGTTGGTAACAGATACCTGAAAAATAGGTGTTGAATTCCCGTCTTTGGCTGAGTCAAAGCTCTTACTGAGCTGTTAGTCATGGGTTCACCCTGTGTACAAATGTAATAACCCAGCTCACTGGCTCTGCCCACTCTGCTGATCTAACACTGCTTCATGCTCCACCTCAGCTCTGTAACAACCTCACACACGAATAAAGATGGATGAAGCAACCCCAGTAACTTACATTGTCCAAACTTGAAACACAAAATGTCCACTTTAGGAGCTGCCATGTTGTATTTTTGGAGCCAGAGTCTTCCAACTAGGGACGTGAGGCTTTACCACTCGTGAAAGTCCTGCCTACACACCATCCCAACTTGCTAACAGGCTGGTGTATTGTCAATCATTGTGCAACATTTTTCTTAAGCCGAAAATAACTAATTACAGCTGGGGAAAATGCATATTTGAACATGCAAGCAGCAAAAGAAGAACTGCTCAGGCTGTAACTAATGACAATAGTCAACTAATTTGTTGATTATATTTTGATTAGTCGATTAGTCTGTGATTATTGCTGTCACACCCTCCATCTATGCTACCTGTAGGTGCACTTTCTGTTCCAGCTCAGGTGCACATCTCATTTCGTCTGTTCACAAAGAAAGTCAGCCTGTTAATATAGTAAGTTCCCATAGCTAATTGAAATAATGACACTTGAAATAATTGCATAACATTATTACATGTGATCATAAGAAAACAATGAAATAAATAATACAAATTAAAGTGCAAGTAGTCTTCTAAACAAAGCTAATGTGCAAATAAAACAGCAGCCTCCCCCCCCAGCATGAAGGGCTGTTAAACTGCCATCCTGGGTGTAGACATAGCTTTTCTATTTCAAAATAATCAAAAAATTAAAAAAATGACATTCAAGTATCTAAAAGTAAAAATAATAATAATAATCCATCCTGTTTGAAATTTTGCTGGATCTGGCAGTCAAACAGTCCAAGAAACCCTGTCTTCTGATGGTAAACTAACAAGAAATATAGTCTGTTGGCTACAGCACGAAGTGGTCAGTCATCTGAAGCACAAGCTAACTTGCTGAAACTAGTTATTCATCTGCAGAGGACATAATTATGGCTCCAGTGTGTTAGCGTTTCAGGGGTTCATGATGCGCTTTCTTCTTTTTCTGTAGTTTGGAGACCAGTATGTTCTTTTTCATTGTCATACATGTCAAGGTGTACGGCTTGTCCGTAAATAATACATGTCAACTCAACATTAAAATTCTATCCACTAATTTTTATTATTGACATTGTCGATTGTGTCAACCAGTCATTGCAGCCGTAAGAACTGCATGAATCAATAAAGATTAATGCATGTAAAAATACCTCAAGTTTATTTCTAATTTTTATTTCAAGAAAGTGTTCGATTTGTTTACAAGAAGGGAGTGGACTTAAAATTTGTTCTGTACCCAGCCGCTTGTGCTTTGTGGCTTCAGTTTCTGGCTTCCAGTCCTTCTTCTAGTTCAAAGTACATGTAAATGGGAACAACACATTTCTTAACAGCACCTCAAAAACTGTTTTTTATACTGTGCAATTTTGAAATATTTGTGCGTAAAAAGTTGAGTCACAACTGAAGTCTTTCAATTCTGCAAACTAGTTGATTAGTTGATTTTAACAATCTGAAAATATTTTTATAATTGCTTTTAATATTTTTTTCCCAGTTATTTTTAATAACAAAATTTTTAGTTCCTCAGATTGATTTTGCTACTTTTGTAATATGCCAATATACTAAATAAAAATCAATTAATACTGTTTTGTTACATGATACTTGCAATATTTATTGAAGATATTTTTGAATAAAGTCTATTTTTTTAGAATTTTGTTCTAATCTAAAAGTGCAGAATGTGATAAAAAGCTTTATCCTAAAATTTCTTTGATTAAACACAGCTGCCATGATATCAAACCAATTATATTCCAGACAAATTGCACAAGAATACTTTTTTAAGCTGTAAAAGTTGCAGTGAGAGATCAAATAATGCAGTTATTTTTTACTTATATTTCTTCTACTCTTCTCTGGATTAAAGTTCTAGTTTTCTGCTCCCTTTTTTCAGCATGGGAGTTTATGAAGAGAAAAAGGAAACATGTGGAACCATCTGCCTGAAATACCTCCTGTTTACCTTCAATTTTCTCTTTTGGGTAAGTTACTGTTTGAGCACTAACCTATCAAACACATGAATCTTTTGCAGTTTAAACCCAAAACATTTCAGAGTACTTAAAAAAATAGAATAAAGATGTGCAAACATTATTAATTTTGTTGAAGTAAACTAATGCAAATATTGTTAATGGATGATTATGAAATCATCGATCAAAGTTGCAATTCAGTTTGCAGACTCTGTCTTTTGCAGATTTTTTAAATAAAACATAACTGCTAGTAGTTAAATGCGGAAATCGTAAATATAGAAAGGAACTTTTTTTTTATTAAGAACAAGAAAGTTTACTAACTTTGTAACATAAACATTGGTGAAAATTAAATTCCATATAAAAAAATAAAGTACAGTACAGTATGCAACGCATGCTTTGTGCCCACATTTCACCGCGAAAGCAGAATTTCCACTTTTACAGTTTACTGTACTGCGTAGCATGTAGCTG
Source organism: Anablepsoides cearensis (assembly GCA_032275365.1). Classification (NCBI taxonomy): domain Eukaryota; kingdom Metazoa; phylum Chordata; class Actinopteri; order Cyprinodontiformes; family Rivulidae; genus Anablepsoides; species Anablepsoides cearensis. The sequence goes on from JAUBOC010000043.1 coordinate 25,939,562, forward strand.
CTAACTGTTTTTTTTTTTGTTTAATTATTAATTTTTGTACTGCATCCAGTATTTTTTCCTTTTTTTCCCAATTCGCAGGTTCTTCAAGAACGTAACTCTGTTGAAAATCAGGGCTTCACTGTAAAATAAGTCTTTTTTTTTCAAGGATGAGAAAGTTACAGTTAAAGTTTTAACAAACCAAGTTCAGTTTAGGGATTTGCTGTTTTTCTAAATCCAACCCACAACAAAATCTAGTGTTATACATGTGCGCAATAATACTCATCCATTAATGAGAATATTGTACTTTTTATGTTATCAATAGGGACATTTTAGTGATGAAACTGCACCCTAATTAAAACACACAGACACACACCTAACAACAGCAGTATAGTGACACTTTTGTTTTTCAGATTTAAATCTTTATTTCAGCCAAAAGAATTCAGTGTAATAAATGTGACGCTACTTTTAACTCGTGCCAGATATTCTGTGTGCAAACTCATTTTCAAATGCAAAGTGTGGGCATGTGCAAAGGGAAGATGTCTGTGATTCTCACTCAGTCTCTGTGTGAACTCTCGCTAACACTAACCCATATGTGAAAAAAAATCTGTCTGCCAAGGATTCAGAGCTTTGTAAAACTGGCAAACACCATCATTTTTTCTCTGTCTTGGGAAATGTCAGAGTGAAGGTTTTAGAGTAGTTTCATCAGTTTGTCTTTTATTTTACAATTTACTGTGTCAGAATAACACATTTTAAACATTATTGCTTTTTAAAGTGTTTTAATTAGACAAGGACAAAAATATAAATAGAAAAACAAAAGACTTATGACAACTAAACTACAATAAATACAATCTAATTACAAGTAGGGTTGGGCAATATTGGCAAAAAAAGTAATCACGGTTAATTGTGGTATTTAGCCGATAACGATTAATATGACAATTAATCCCCTGGAGTCTCTGGACGCCTTATATCCTAGTCACATAACTAATTTAAATCACTCTAGTGGGAAATATTTGCTCACTGTAAAAAATTGTTCCAAATTGTGTCAAAATTCAAGACTTCAAGCTAAACATCATTTTTTCAATTGTGTCGACAGATCTAGTAAAACCTGAGTTATGATAAATAAATTACAGAACCTTAAAAAAAAAGTTTTTCTTATTTGAAGAAATCTCCAGTCAGTCTACCTCGTGGCATTAATAGTAGTCGTCAAGTGCCAAAAAATAATCCATTTAAGTTTTTCTGACGATTAAATGCACACGATACAATTTTGCCCAAGCCTGATTACAAGTAACAGTAAAAACATACATTTTAAGACCATATTTAAAAAAATACTATGTTCTCAGGTTTATTTTAAGGAGAGGTTTTCCTATGTCTGTGGCCATAATGACTAAAAGCAGGCTTATCCTTTTTCATTTGGCACTTTGGTACCACCAGTGGGTTGTCTTTGGATGGTCCAGTCGGAGCACACCTGGTATTTGTGTCACTAAGATATAAGGGGAGACAAGACTGTAAAGGCATTTAAAAACTAATAATAAAAAGATAAAAAAACATTCTAAAAGTTCCAGAATTTAGTGTTGGTTTCCTCGTGTTCCTTTGTGTGTTGAAATTCTAGCAGCGGTGTTCCACGTAAAGAGAAAGGATTGTTTAAAACAGTTACTTATTTGATAGGCCAGTGAAGAGTGAATTGCTGTAATCTAACAGGAAATTAAAGCACATATTGTTTTTTTGTTGTAGGTTTTATTAAGCTTTTTTAAACTTTGGTGATAGTGATCGATTTCAAAAAATGACTCTTAAATTCCTAACCATGTTTTTTACCCTTGAAGGAAGGACAATCACAGCATGCTACTCTATCCTTTTTTGCAGCTCATTTTCAATAAGCAGAATCTGAAAATGCAAACACCAAATTTACATAAATATTCTTCACTCAGGGTCTCAAAAAGTGGAAACAGCTCACTTTTTGGCCTACAGAAACCTTATTAGAATTTTCTGAAGTGACTCTAATAACTCACACAGTTCCTAATAGCATGATCAAATAAATGAAAGCTAGTTAAATATCAGCATGAACCCTCTCAGTTATCCTGGGTTCACTCTTGTTTTAACTTGTCACAGCTCATCTTTCATCTTCAAAAAGAGAAAAGTACTGTTCAATTTATTTGGTTGGACACAATAGCTTTCAGTACAGTTTGTGGAATAAACGTACCTTTCTTATAAGGAAGGTTACAAAACAAGCCTATCAGAACACCAGTCAATAAAATAAAAATGATAAACCGTTTGCTTTAAATTTTTGTTGTATGCTGTGATTACAATGACTAATTATCTGTCAGTCTATTAACTGAGCGTGAAAACAGGGCGTAAATCTGGTGTACCTAATGAACACATGTAAATCACATCACTTATAGAAAGTAACTGTTTCACAAGTGAAATTGTTTCGCTGTATAATCACCAAATTCAGAACTCCCAGTTATTCCCATTAGGTGTCGCCAAAGTATGCATTTTTTCTGTAAGCCTTCACCTGATATTGAGCACAATTCACAAAATACTGCAGTTTATTGAGTCGAAACAACACATACACACCAACGAGACGATTACACAGATTACTCAGAGCCTTGACTGTTCTCAAAGAATCTTTTTATCTGCCATAAAATGCAGAAGTAATACTGAATTTATCTTAGTCAAGTTATTTATAGCTGATGACAGGGTGTTCATTTGTAGGTGTTCACTTCAGTGAAGCAATCACTGAATATTTATCTGAGTAACGCTGCAGTTTGCAGGCCTAGAAGATTTACACTGTTAAATGTGGTTTTAGACTTTAGTGGATATAAAATATTTGAAGCAACAAGTTCATTGTGCTGGATGTTCACTACTACTATAACTGTCTAAAAACAACATAAAAAAAGTTCAAAGAGGAACGTTTAGAGTTTCATTTTAAAAGCGGATTGTTCTTCACGTGGCGTGAATCATGCCCACCACAGTTTTTTTCAGTTTTATTGTTACCGTGTCTCTGGGTGTGGTTCTGTTTGACTCAGAGTTTAACTATAGTCTGAAACCAAATCCTCCTTAAACCACAGCAGTTATTTCCTCAATTAATCATTTATTTTCTGTCTAAAACACAAACCTTGTGAATACTTTTAAAAGTTGTGACAAATATTAAACCAAAGCTTATTTTCTCAGTAAATTTGTCTCATTTTTTTTGTCAGGAATCTTCTTTCTTGTTAGTTATTTTTAATTAATGGTGGAAAAAGGTTTCTTCAAAAATTTTTCAGAGCTCCTGAGGGTTAGCAAACTGGGTAAATCTAAAACTTAAGGTATAACGTTTACTCTCAAAAGTACTGTCTATTTTTTTAATGAGAACAGTTGCTGTAAAACACAAGGAGAGCTCCAGATGATTGACAGAGTAGCATTGGTGCTTTGAAATGAAACTTTTCAAAGCACCGGGGGGAAAGAAATATGGGGGGGACTTTCTGATCCACTTCAGCAAAATTTCTCTTATCTGAGCTGAATGTTCATTTAAGTTCTTTCACTATCACATCATTATCAGTGATATGTGATTATAGAGTCCTTAATTTCAAATTATGCATACAGATGGGCCACGGTTCAGGGAATCTGCATGTGGATAGTTGGTGTCATGATGTTTGCCTGGTAAGAGTTTTATATTTAAAGTTTCAGATGACGTTTGCAATCCAGTGTAATTAAAGGGTATTTTAAAGGACCTGAACACAGGATGCAATGCAGGAGATCAAACAAATATCAGCGTTTTAAAGTAACTAAGTACAAATACTTTGTTACTGTACTTAAGTAGAAATTTTGGTTATCTGTACTTTACTTGAATAAATATTTTTCAACCTATGTTTTACTTCTACTCCTTATATTTTCACACAATTATCTGTACTTGCTCCATACATTTTTAAAAAGGTAAGAAGTAAAAATTCATTACTCCTATTTCATTCTGGCTCCTTATTGTTAAAAATAATACAGTCCTGATGAATTGTGCCTCCCAGATGGCGTGAATTTAATTGTGGTTGGATGAGAAGTATAACATTCTGGCACGGTGTTAGTTTGTACACAATCCATCGCAGCTGCACCCCTTAAGACTTTTTTTTTTTTTTTTTTTGGAGAGGTCACCTCCCAATCCCTCCAGGCTGACATTGTAAATAAGAAGTTTTCTTAATGTTTTGCCTGTTTAAATAAAGGTTAAATGAAAAAATAAATAAAAAATAAATATAATTTTGGAAAATCTAATGTTTTTACTCAATACTTTTACTTTAAGACTTTTACTTTAGTAGTATTCTTAGAGGAGACTTTAACTTTTACCAAACTAATTTTATGATAAGATACTACTTTTACTTAGGTATCACTTTGAGTTACTTTATACAACACTGACAAATATCAAACAAATAAAAAGGTACCACAAAATCACGGGCAACCTAGGAGCTAAATTAAAACTTGACAAGAACTATGGAAGAACACATTTAAAGACCTGACACTGAACAACATCATTAATGACAGTTAAACAATAACAGGAGTGTAAATACTGAAGGAGTTAACTAAATGGATACAGATGTCCATTTATATATTCATTACCAACATTTCCAATGCAGAATGACAGGGAGCTGGTGCTTTGGGCAGAAAGGTAAGGTACACTCTGATTGTTTTGGTTGTTGCTGTCTTTCCTCCACATGTCATGGAGCAACTAACTCTGAGCAACAAATTAGGGCTGCAGTGTCACAGATGGATCTGAATGATGTCCTGCTCCAGAAATATGTTTTATTATGAGTTCTAACTCTACCATTACAAACAAAAATGTTAAGCCCTGTCTTTGTAAAGTTCGAGGCGGTTTGTGTAACACTAATCTAAACTTTCTTGTGCTCAGATTTTTGTAATTCGGGGATGTTTCCCCGACCAGAATGTCAATTACATGTTGCAGTCCGGCCTGTAGCAGAAAGCAGGATCTCATCGTGTGCTTCTCTCTCTCTCAGTTGGCAGGAGGAGTTGTGATAGCGGTGGGTGTTTGGACCTTAGTTGAGAAGAGCGACTACATCAGCCTTCTCTCCTCCAAGACCTACGCTGCCTCTGCCTACATACTGGTCCTGGCTGGAGTCATCGTCATGGTAACTGGCGTGCTGGGATGCTGTGCCACTTTCAAGGAGCAGAAAAAGCTGCTGCGAGTGGTAAGAGGTCACGTTAGGATAGAAAGATAATGCACACTGCCCACAACTTCACACGTTATGAAATATTATACTGTGTAAAACCATCTGTTCTGCTGAAGCTCAACTGAAGGGAATAAAAACACATCTTTTCCTGCTGCATCAGCAACTCTGGGCAGTTTAAATTATGACATCTGAAAACAGTGGTGGGCAGATATAGAGGTATTTACTGGCAATATAAAGTGTGCATGTAGTGAAAATAACACTTTATGTACTATATTAAATGTTTTGTGATTTGTTTTTTTACGTTTAGCCCAAAAAGCAGAAAAAACAAATATTAGTGGAGTAAAAGTATAACTACAGTATATTACAGTTTGGTACATACCTCGGAGTGAGGGTCAAGGTTCAAAGCAACAAGAACAAAAACAAATTCCAAATGCTAGTTTTTGTTTATTGGAGGTTTTATTTAAATACAGACAATAAATTATTTTAGTTGACTGAGTTCATAATTATTTTTTGTGACATTTTTTTATTGTTGATTAATCAATGGATTCAGAATTCCTTACAAATTTCCAAACTTTAACACTTTGTCTGGATAAAAACATGATAAAACCGGACATTAAATAAATGAAAACAAAGCAAACTACAAAATAAAAGCATTAAAATAATCATGACATACGTTAAAGCTCAGTGTTTAGTGTCTCTGATTAGGACCCACAATGATGCCTATAATGATCAATATATTTCTAGTGTTGTGTGTTTTTAAATATTCTTAACCTATTTTAATCATCATTTCATACTAATATAAATAACCATTTACTAATGGCCAACTTAGGAATTTTGGGTTAGCTAAAACAAATATTTATTTTTCTTATTTGTTCCTGCTAACCATTCAATTGTTTTTCATTTTTCGTATCTACCTATTTTTATTATTTATCTTTAGAATGAATGGCTATTTTTATGGTTGCAAATAGAAATAGAAATTCCTTCCTGTGAAATAGTTTTGTGAAATATAAAAAAAAATCTCCACTAAGTCCGTATGATTTGATTTTTAAAACTTCACACCCGCTTGCAGTGCATCTCTTTCCCGTTCGCTTCTTTCTTTTTTCAAATGCTGGATGCGTCCCGGAGAGTTGAGATAAGGGCAATGAATCACAGTGAAAGAATGCACTTGTCGGCAAGGAGAGATGCTATCGAGATTGTTAATAGAGGGTGAACTTAAGGGCGAGACAGAGGGGGAGCGCTGTAGGATAATTGTTTTTTTTTTTGCCTTTAGTTGAAGTGCTCCACTGGTTTCTGTTGAAAATTCAGTGAGTGACAAGGGTCACAAGTCCTGACAACTAAAAAAAAAAGCTAATTTTTAGTCAACATATCTGTGGTATTTTGCTGTTATAAGGTCTAAATAACGCTGCAGCCCCTTTTGGTTAAAGGACAGAACTTTTAGGGACTATGTTTTAGAACAAAAGACGGTGGATAGAGGGGCGTGTGTGTGTCTGCAAATACACACCTTCATTGTTTGGAGGGTGCACAGGTAAATTTGCCGGCTGATTTATCAGCACCGATTTTCTTTAATTTTGTGTTTTTTTTTGTGCCTTTTATACTAACTTAAATGTGTGTATTTCATTTTAAAGTGGGATTTGTGATAAATTAAAATAATTTTGTGACCAACTGTTGTTACCAGGTTAATTTAGGATCAGTTGGCTGTAATTATGTTGTTCATGTATAATGTTTTTATCAGCATTATTATTGGTATTAGTGATACTGTTATTATTACAAATCATTTATATACAACAGTGTAAAAAAACTTTATTCAGTCTTATTCGATAAAATGTTTTTTCTGTTTTGTCACCATAAACAATCTGACATTTAGTTGAGTTTATGTTTTCACCCCAAATATGTTGAGTTACTGAGAGGACAGAGAATTCAGGCAATAATCAAATGTTGGTCTGGCTGCAATCAGCCTCCTGTCTGTTGTCTTTACTTCACTGCTTGGGACTTACGTCTGCATAAACCAGAACACAACACTTCCATTAGGGCAGTCTGCTGGTAGCCAAATATATGGAGGAACCTCGGTTACAATTTTCATCTTTTCTTGTTACATAAAAGAAACAAGCAATGAGAAATCATGTTCAGTTGATGTTAAAATGTAAATATAACAGCAGCAGTACATGTTTTGTAGAAATGTTCTTTTCCACTGCTGTGACCTAATTTCCTAATTACCTAATTTCCCTCTGGGATAAATAAAGTATTTTTGAATTGAATTTAATTGAATTGACTGCATGTTAAATCTTACATTTTTCATATGTAATTCCATTTTATCCAGTATAACTGATAGAATGATCAAACAAACAAAATATAACAATAGCTTCATAAAAGTATAAATACAGACGTGAAAGGGCACTCTTTAAAAAGACCCTAAAAGCGCCCCTGCTTCCACCTGTGAGAGGGAGACAGACGATCCAGCTGCACAGTGGATGCTCAAGTTAGCTGAACAGTAGCATACAGGTGGAGCAGGGAAGAAGGGAGGAGCAGAGAGGAGAAGGCAGAAATGTCTCGTGATGACTTTTATAACAGTGACCCACACAACAACATCAACAGGTGTGTGTACTGAGAGAAAATCACACAGGTGTTGTGCCAAATGTTATTTAGCTACGGCACATGAGGGCGTAGCCTGTCTCGGTATAATTGGCCGTTTATGGTGCTTTAGATCTTTGAATTAAACAATATTATCACTAAAAGAGGCAAATTTGTTTAAATAAAAGTGTATCATCGGTATGTCTCTGTTTAAGTTTTGATCCGAACCCAGGCCTTTTATATTTGGAACCAGACATTATGAAAACTGCAATGCTTTAAGGATCAAATTTAAAATCTAAATTGCAGTTTTGACATAAATTCTGTTGATTTTGTTTGCCCAGTTTATCTGTATTAGTATCATTTGTGTGGGTTTTAATGATCAAGTATTTAGCTACAAGAAGTTAATTTATTGCCTTTTTTAAACATAATCTTCATAATGTGCACGTTGATGCTCGTGATAAAGGTTGGCACTAAAGGGTGATTTCACAGTTGTGTTGTTAAATTCAAAGGGATGTTTAAATAATAAATCACAGGTAATGCTTGGCTCAGTACAAAATTACTTGAAACTGCATTTTTCTTAATGTGCTTGATTGATGGAGTATGCTTATATTATCAATGTATGTTGATGGGATTGTGTGTGTGTGTATGTGTGTGTTTGGGGGCGCAGTCAGGCTCAGGATTTTATTCTGCTATCAGCCCTGCATTTATGATTTAATCTTCTTAAGCACACATAAAATGAAGATGGGCAGATTTGGACCTTTTTTTTTACTTTAAGTTATTTTCTGTGTACATTAAGATTCTGGTGTTCACTTAGAAACAGAATGAAGACACCTGTGACACCTGTGACAAAATTAAGAAGGGTTCAAGACACCAGCAGCATCTCTGGGACTATATTGATAGAATATTTGTCACAACATGTTAATAAAATCAAGTGACAAGGCTAGACCTGAACATTCAAGACTGTGGCCTTGAATGTTTTCTGTCATAAGGAGAGCTTCTTTGAAGATGTCAAAATACTGTGATATACCAACTAGAGTAATTTTGGCATATTTCAAAGCAGCAGTATGTTTAAAATCTTTCAAAATTTACAGATATACTCCAGTGTTTAAAGTGATCCCTGATTAGTTGTAACATTAGACTTTATTTGATAAACATATATTTTAACTGTAAAATAAAGACTGTAAAAATA
>JAUBOC010000043.1:25992226-26002647 GCA_032275365.1 Anablepsoides cearensis
TATTTGAACTAAGCTGTAAAGTTAAAAATGAAAGTCAATAAAATATCTTTTTAAAAAATGAGGTAAAGTTCTCCTTTTAAAATTACTTGGTGCATTTTAAGTGTATTTTTTTATTGGGCCATCTATATATTTCTGCTTTTTAATTATGGCTGTTTTGTCCCTCCCCATGGACAGAAGAAATTTGAAGAATATAAAAGAAGGGATCATTTTCTTAGTTTTTGTGTAATATTTTGTTTTAAGAAACAATGCTTCAGTTCAGCTGTTGTCTTTTCAAATTGGCGTTGTATCATTTTCAGTGCTCATCTTTGTTTTTGTTCGTGGATGATTAACTTTTCTATCTGAAACCCTCTTTTTTTAAAAAAAGAACTAACTAAAAAAATAGAACTTTAAAAAAATAGAACTAACTAATTAAATACCAGAATGTTCCTAATGAACTAAAAAGTATAAAAAACAAATTAATGGAATAAAATGATTGGCAAGTGTTCACCCTGAAACATTTTAGTTTAACCTTTTATTTACTTTTTAAACACACTTCATCATTTTTAGTTCAAACTGTTTAAAAATGGTCACGATTTTAATAAATAGTGGATCTTTACAGAGTCGTGTTGCTTCAAGATTTTCTGTCAGTTGTCCCAGTGTTGGACCGCGAGTCGGCCAGGATCATATTGAGCAGGGGAGGCAGGTCCATTTATCACTGGCTGATGTGGTTCCCACAGCAAATGATACATTGGCAGCTGACAGACCTGGGTGACTTTATCAGCCAGGAAACCCGTCTGTGCCTGTGCTGCACGAGTATTTTAATACAAGACTTTACAAGGACGTTAAATGTGTTCAAGTAAAGAAGCACAAATACAAAAATCAGATTCTTCTGATTTTGAGAAGACACCAGTATGACTAAGTTAGCACCATGGTGGCAGGCCTGAGTGGTCTGACCTGACAGATCATGTTCTGAAAAGTGACCCAATGTGCTGAAGATCGAGTCGCTTTTCAGACTTGAATAATTATTATAATGTAGAGTTTACCACACATAACTCAGATCTGGTTCATTTCCTCAATCGCCCCTGGCTCCAGAGACCAACATGACCAACACCACCAGAGATAAGTCCCACCCAGGATATGATGTCATGTAAACAAGGAAGTAAACCCTTCTAAAATAAAAACGGTTTATACTGTTTGAGCAAAGCAAATACTAAGATAGAAACTCTGTTTAAAGTAAATTATTACAATTGATCACAAATTTTAACTTAAGTGTGTCTCTAAATTCAGTTATCAGTCACAAAATATCCTTCAGACTGAATAAATTAAAAACGATGAAACATTTAATGTTTTTCATGAACTAGTAAAACTAAAATTGAATCTGTTTTCAGCTAGTGCAGAAATCTAAAACAAATGTAATATGGTCAAATGTTTTACTACACAGGAGAATACGTTCAGCTGCATACTGATCAGCTTTCTGTGTACCTGTATTTTGTTAAAGACCGTTGCAATAAACCCTCTGACCTATCATAATATAACTGCATGAAACTATTTTCCCACAGTCAGATTGAGTTCAAAACTTCTTCACTTTTGAAATGTTTCTCAAAAAAAAAAAGAAGAAGGCCAATTTAGTAATCTGATTGATGACTTTTTAAATTTGTAGCAATGCAGCAATTGGATAAAGGTCAGTGTTGCTTCCACATAAATATAAAGATGCAAGATTTTGGAGTAGAACATTGCAGGGATGGCAATGATTAATTGTAGAAGTTTTTTTTTCTGTTGAGCTGGTGTTTGGTTGTCAGTTCTGCTCTGCTGCTAAAACATGGCAGAGCAGCATAATGCAGTATACTGAACAAGGCCCCGTGCTGTCTGCAGATGAAATGTCTTACTTTGTGTTAACAAACACAATGCTCTTTTCTCACAGTGTTACACAGGAATAAAAACATATACAAATGATATTATATTTTCTGTAGATGTGACAGTGTTACAGATGTGATCAAAATAATTAAGGGTAAAACTTTTAGTTTAGTGTTTCCCTGATTTATTTGTAATTGTCTTTTACAGGTGTGTGTGTTTGTTTCCTGTTTATCAGCTGTGTGTTAAAAAGAGAGCAGGAGGTATTTGGGCTCAACTGGCTCCTTACATATAAAATAAAATAAATATAACTGCAGACAGGACCTTTTGTTTAACACTAAAAGTCCATTTTGTTTTGTTTGTTTTCTGTTGGACGAACTGAGTTGAGTTTTTTTTTGAAAGCCAGAAAACTCTGAAACCACAGTGAACAAGCTGAAAGCCTATTAGAGACAATACATTTTCCCAATTGAAAAGTTTTGGCTTCTGATGACTGCAACTAATTCATCTTTTGTGTCCAAGCATAAAAAAGAACACTAAATCCACAGTCAAGCTTATAGATTATCCCACATTTAGTGAGGATTTAACAACTGTCTTGTTGAAAACAACCCCCCCCTAAAAACTACAATAACAAATGTGGGCAAAGTGCCCGTTGGTAAAACGTGATTACAAACTCAATTAAAGTTTTATATAAATCCACTATCAGTAAACGTTGTTGTATTTGTTTGACGAAACATAAAAAAACAGTTGATTTGTCATCAGCCTTTAAAAAAATGACCAAATTATCGGAGACACAACCTTTTTTATTTTCACCAGAGTTTTTTGTTGTTAAAGACAATTTGCAGCAGTTTCATTGTTAAACCTTCTGCTCTGCTTTAACTGTAAAAGTTGTTTCTGACATGAACATAGATTCAACTAAAGATGTTCTATTTTTGCAACATGAAGGTTGTTTTATGTAGAACTATTCAACTCTTTTCTAAAAAAATATAGTAAAAAATTTCACACCCGTTTCACGTTCTTTTGAAACTCTTCATCAAGAACAAAACTAGAATCCATTTTATGAGCAGACATCAGGTTTTATTGAGCTTCATGTGTTTTTTATGTGTGAAAACCTCTACAATAATTGTCATAAATTTTGGGATTTAAATGCGACTTAAAATCACGGAACAAAAATCTGTTGTATATATTTCTAAAAGCTTAGCTGAATGTTGATGATAAGCATAAGTAACAGATCCACTTGTTTTTTTATGGATATCTGTTTTTTTTCTCTGTGTGGACAAGTATTTGCTACATCGTGGGGACCATTTACCAGAAAAACACAGCCTTGTGGGGACCCAGTGCTCCAAAGCCTGGTCCCCACTGGTACGGATGCTGAGTTGGGGGGAGGGGTTAGGTTTAGGACCAAGGTGTGAATTGAGTTGAGGCTAGATTTAGGGTCAAGTATGTACTGGGGTGGTTAGGTTTAAGGTAAAGGGGTCAGGGTGTGTGTGTGTGTGTGTGTGTGTGTGTGTGTGTATTCTAGTTTTTGTTTATCCATTATCAAAACCTCTCATGGATAGCTGGAGGATTCTAATAAAATTGTCAGAAAGTAATTGTTAAATGTGTCTCTGATACCACTCATGATGACCGCCACAGTTAGACTTTGTTCAAAAACAGTTATAACTCAGACAAATGTATAAATATTGAGCTAAAATTGAATAATTAAATTATATAATAAAACCAGAGGAAGATGCATAAAGGATAAATTGAACAGGCTTGGATGGAGGAGGTGGGGTAGTTCCAACTTAACTGTTGCTGTGAGTTGTTTTCCTGGTCTGTCTGCAACGCCCCTCCCCCCTCCATAAATTTCAAAAGCGTTTGTAAGCTTCATAAGCGGTGAAGGGGCCGGCCGCAATTATTTTCTGAAGCCAGAGGAAGACAAAGAATGATTTTAACCTGCTTGGATAGAGTACACAAGTAGCAATGTTACAGCTATAGTACTGATGTGTATCTTTTTGCACCATCTCCAGTCCATTCATAACTTTTTTCATCTAAGTTTCATTAGCTTGTAGAGGGGATTGTCTGGCTTAAAGTGCCAATGCCCGCTTTCAAAATCCCACCCAGAAGCCTGATTTGTTGTGAATGTAGAGGAGACTGATCTCCAACACTGACTTGGAGAGCTAACACATGTATGACCCCATGAGATCCAGACATTTAGAGGGTTTGACCGAGCTAGTGTTGATGCTCCTCCTCATAAGATGGTCTTAGTTTGCCATAAAAAGTGGCAGACACTATCAATTCTTTAAAAAAAAAATCTAGACTGGAAGCCTACCGATGGTGATCAGAGGGTCGGTGAATGGCAGCCCTCCTCTGCCCCAGGGCAACTGTGGCTACAATGTAGCTTACCATCATCAGTGGGTGAATGTCTGTAAGTGTACAGTGCTTTGGGGTCCAGAGGGACTTGATAAAGTGCTATATAAGTTCAGTCCATTTACCACTTGACTAGTTTGTCTCCTGCTGTGGTGACTGTCACTCCAAGTTCTGTGATTTCCTGTCAGAGTAGTTTTTAATTTTCTCCTTGATGCACTAACAAGATTAGAGATCTTTAAAAAAAAAACATTTCTATAAAACTTCAGCACCGTTGGACTGTTTCTCAAGAAGAGTTGGATCAATTTGTTTGTATTTTATCTGTGAAAGTCTTTTGCGGAGCATTGATTAAACCTCTAAAATCTAATCTCTGTTCAATAAAATTACACATTTAGACGTTTTTCCCATGAAAATAATCTCTGCGTGCCTCGAAATGGCTTAGACCTAACTCCATGCCTTTCTCCTGGTTTTGTATGCAGAGATCAATAAATATGCAAACTAACTTGTGTCCCTCTGCATCTCACCTGCAGCCCTGCCCTGTGAAAGCTCTCCATGCTGGATGTGAGGACGCTCAGCCTCAGTAATCAGCCTGTGTGGATGGAGACAGCTCTGGCACAAACCTTCAAAGTCTATTTTCAAACAGAGGAGAAAAATATGGGCCAATCTGACTGTTAATAGGTACATTGAAATATAATTAAATAAAAATAAAGTTGAGATTGTTTTAAGTACGGTACATATTTTTCTATATAATTGCCAGCTTATAAAAGTCAGCCTGAAACCACAGATTAGTTGACTTTGTCTTCATGATTTGTAAAATTAGAATCATTTTCCATCTGAGTTTTCAGGATTTTACTCAAGCACTCATTTACTGTAAATAAACGGGGTCAAATACAGGATTTTAATCACAACTGGCCTTGAAGAAGAAAATAGCTCAGATATCAACTTCTAAGTAAATCTTAATGTGACCTTCCAGTTGTGTTAAAAGGCAAATATGTTTAAAAGTTTGCTTTAAACAGTTGAAGCTTGACCAACTTTTATTGCAAACCAGTTTGCTTAATGTGCCTGGGACATGCATATCCTTGAAATGGATTTTTCTTTTAATATGTTGCTAATGTTATTTCCCCATAATGAATTTATATTTATTACAAACAGTTCATGTCACAGGCACTTTAAAGATGAGAATTCCTTCATGGAGCTCAGAGTCTGATGTCGTTCAGGCTAGGCTAAAGGTTAGAAAAACAAAGGCCTGTTTTATATCAATATATTTCAGGCTTGAGAAACATAAATTTTGTCAAAAATTATATAAAATGCTTGCTTTGGCTCAGTAGGTAGAACTGTTGCTTTTCAGCAACAAGATTGCTGGATCAAATCTCGGTCGGAGACTTTTCTGGGTGGAGTTTACATGCTCTCTCTGTGCATGTGTGGGTTTTCTCCAGGTACTCTGGCTTCCTCCCACAGACCAAAAACATTACTGTTAGTCTTAAATTGTCCCTAGGTGTGAATGAGAGAGTTAATGGTTGTTTGTCTCTATATGTGGTCCTGTGATTTGTGACCTGTCCAGGGGGTACCCCGCCCCCCCATGCAGTGACTGGTGGACACGAGCACCAGTGATCTCCACGACTCGTAAAGAAAGAAGTGGGTAAAGATGATGGATGGATAATATAAGAGCTAGAAACTATACCTCTACACTTTTTACATCTTTTTTTTTTTAGCTTTTTGCTGTTGTCACAGCTGTTACATTCGTGTTACTACATGAATATACATGTTTGTGTGCTGAGGATACACCATGATACACTGATAGAGAGGCTGATGATCGCATCAGTCTGTCTGGTCAGTCCAAACATTTCCTTGAAGTACCAGTAACTGAGACATCCAGCGACCTCAGCAGTGTAATTGTAAAAGGCTTAGGTTTAGTACACATATAAGATAAGATTTTATTACCCCTAAAGGAAACTCAGACGTTGACAGCTGAGAGTCGTCCCCAGCTATTGTCACATCAAATATTCGCTCAATGTCCGTACATTTCTAATCACAATCAAAATGTTTTATTCTGATCACACACAAAACATTAAAATTTAGTTTTTGAAACAGTAAAAAGCCCGGAACTTTACACAGTATCTTAAACTAGAATCAGTTCCGTTTTCCATAAATGGGTTGTGCATGAAGCAAAATTGGAAAAAAAAAGCACATTATTGTTCTGCAAAGCCAAGCTGGAGATCTGGATGAGCGCAGCATGGTTAAATCCTGCCAGTATCCCTCCTCTGATGATCAATAGCACTGAACAGAAGGCAACTGCAGACTTCTCTTCTCAGAACTTTTTCTTGTGTGCCAGCTCATTTTGGTTGGCGCTCCTCGATTAGTCTTTAATCTTATTGGCCTCCGCTAAATTCTGTTCATCCTTGATATAAATAAACTGTCAGCTGAGTAATTAGAAGCTCAGGCAATAAAAAACAGGACACGTTCAAGACCTCTGCAGACTTTTTTATGGTGGAAGAAAGAACATATTGAGCTTCAAACAGATGCAGACGTAGACAGTTTTGGCATGTAAAGTTTAATAAACGCACATGTTAGTTATAACCTATGTTGGGCCATTCGAGATGAACATGGGAAATTGAAATTTATGTGAAATAACATCTTTAGGTTCAGTGAGTTCAGTCAGTTTTAAATTTAGTTAATCAGCAGAGTTGTGTTTTTGTTTGCTGGAGGCATTCTCCAAGTTATCTTTCCCCTGTGCTTCCTTGCTGTAAGTATTGCTTTTATCGCCAGCTGCTGAGAGACAAGTTGGTGTTTTTGCCCATGTCTATGTGTGTATGTGTTTGTCTGTTAGCAAAATATCTCATGAACCACTGGATACATTTTAATGAAACTCTCAGAAAGGAATCACTAGATGTACATCTACAACTGATTTATATTTGGAGTCGATCCAATTAAAGATGGTCGCCACAGGTAACCAACCTTGGCAAACACATAGATGGCTTTAACTCTGTCAGTTTAACAGATATTAAGCTAAAATTTGGTGTAAAAGTGTCACCCTCAACACATGCTGCAAGCACTGCCTGGTTGCATGAGACCTTTGTTTACACTGTCATTAATTATTATAGTCAATATTGTCTGTCTGTTAGCAAAATATCTCATGAAGCACTGGATGCATTTTAATGAAACTCTCTGAAAGTAATCCCTAGATGTTCATCTACAACTGATTCACTTTTGAAGTCGACCCAATTTAAGATGGGCGCCCCAGGCAACCAACCTTTGCAAATACACAAATAACTATAACTCGATCAACTTTCCAGATATTAAATGAAAACTTGGTGTGATAGCAGCTGTACTTCTAGCACAATACACTGCATGACATCTTTGCTTAAACTTTGGTGTCAAGCCTGCAAAATATCTCATGAACCACAAGAGAAATTTTATTGAGACGTGAAGTAATAGCTGAATGTCATTCAGAACACATACTTTGAGCGCTAAAGGATCAAACTAGGTCTCACAATATTGCTTTACTTTGGCTTATAAAGGTCTTTCAAAGACAGCTTGGCCTTTCTTTTCCTTCTGTTCTTTGCTGTAATCGTAAGTCAAACACGGCGCCATGATGTTGAGGTTGGTCGTATTATAACTTGGTGTGCAGTGACCAATGGAGTGAATCCTGCGCCTTTAATGGTTACTGTGAATTTCCTGTCCGATACACTCAAACAAACCATTTTTTTAAACTTGCAGCTTTCAGCCAAATAATTTGACAGCACATCAGCTTTATATACAAACATAAATCACATGCTGTGCGTCTCTTGCCCGTCTCGTTGTCTTATTGTTTCCAAATGCACAGCCGTTTATGTTCCTGATGGTTTGGCCCTCGTGTACAAACTCATGACAGATGGAATAAAACAGTATTAATCTTCAAGGGCAAACTGGTGTTGCTGCAGCAACAAAGAGGGTTTTTACCACAGAAAATATTACAAGTACGTGTTAGTTTTTTATATAACAGGGATTGTGCTTTCATAATGGAAATTATAGTAAATGTACCAAAATTATACAAAAAAAATTGTTTCTTAAAGTTTTTATTTTGGGACAAACAAGAAAAAAAAGCACATTTTGCAAATCAACACCTTCCTAAAATAACCAGTCATTTCTTTCTCAAGTTTCCAGGAAACACACACACAAAAAACAAGCATATAGACACATCCTGCTTTTTAATCCTTCTTTTTCCACATTTAAATCCTTCAGTTGGGGTCTTTATAAAGTGGAACTGCAATGCTCTGGTCTGAACTCCTCTTTATTGTAACTACACAAGCCCCTCTTTCACCCCTTTTCTGAGGTATTTCTCAGATCAACTTGTTTTGATGTTGTTTCTTTAAATCCAAACAAGGTGCTTCACACTCTGCCCCCCTCCAGCTTCCAGAGTGCTCAATTGTACTTTTTAATAGAGGGGTTTACATCTAGCAGCGGAGAAACATTTTATTTATTAATTAAAATATATCAACAACAGAAGACTTGTCCTTCCAGCCTTACATGTTGGAGCCAGAGCCAGAGGAGAATGAAGACCACCAAACTGTAAATGGTAAGTCCAGACCTTATTTAGCAGTTCTGTCACAAATAATTTGATGTTAAGAAATCATCATAGAAAATAGGGAAAACTGAACGAGTTGAAAAATATGACCCAAACAGAATATAAAGATTATTTTACTATTCTGCAGACATAAGTACAAAACAAAATGTATTTAATGCCTAAAATAGTGGATTTCATATGCTATGTTCCATTTAACAAAAAATGTACCACATCTTTTGAGATTCCTGACAAATTTGGGGAAGGTGATGCAAGAAAAAATGAGAAATCATAAAAACAAATGGTTGACTATAGATTACTGCGATTTTTTAGCAAGCATTAAAAGTTGAGAAAAAGTCTGATTTAGGAGGCAGAATAATCTGTAAACATTTGTCAGTGAGTGGCCCCACAACATACAAACACTTATTTTATTCACGTTGTCCTGGAACTCTGATTAGGATTTTCCTCATTGTGTGAAGCTGCGCTAAGTACAACAGTGATGATTTATTTTAGCTCCACATCCCTTGAAACAAATGATGTGATGTGAATTAAAATATCTTTATTCTTTTTACAAACCTTTTGTTTTACCAGCTGCTGGAGTGCAATCAACACTAATAAATCATAAAAAATAACTAAAGCTTGAAAATGTTTAACTTTTTAACAGAAGCTTAAACTCAACTACATATATTTGTATCAGGTTGGTACATATAATCTGTGACAGGTGGGACAAAGACGTTCTCCCAAGTTTATTCTCCAAACAGCTGGCAGATGTTAGAACAGCTGTGTTCAGGTGGTAAAAATAGATCTTCAGAGGTTTTGTAGGTTGTGTCTGTCACGTCTGATTTGGGAGCTTTATACATTATTTTAAAGACAGCACAGGATGTTGACTCCATGTTTTGACTCAGGAGGTTGAAACATGTGAGGAGTCACAGGTCGGTCGACCCCGGCATCATTATTTACAGGACTGGTGTCAGGCTGATAGAAGGCTGGTGGAGTTGTTGGTTTGAGGTCCTGACAGGTGTTGCATTCAATAAGTTGTTTTCTGGCTTCAAGGATGGAAGGTGTTTTAGTTTTGTTTTAGTTTTTGCTCAAACAATGTAGTTTGTTTTAACTATAGTTTATTTCTTCTCGTCTTTCTGTCGCTCATAAAACTCTAGAGCATTTGTCATTTCCTTGTCAGATTTATACAGAAGAGGACAAGGGCTTCTTCTTCTTCTTCTTCTTCTTTTTCAAATTTATTTATTTTTTCCAGTGGCCCTAATCGTCTTTCATAGACTCACATACTTTATTTTATTTTACTTTTTATTGTATAATTTGAAGGGATTTGAGATGTTTGTAAAACCTAAAATTCGAATAAACTTGAAGGATAAATGTACCTCAGTTCAAGGAATAAGATTGTGGAATAACTTGGACAGCAATTACAAAAACGCTGACTCAATTAATTTATTTGGTAAAATGATAAAAATCAAATTGTTGAAAAGATATGAAAGTACATAATAGGTACTTTTAAAAGCCGCTGTTTGAAAGGTAATTTTTTATTTATTTTTGTTTTACTGATGAGGGTTTGAAATTATTGTACATGTGTGCATGTATATACATGTATAAGTAAATATTTTTATTTTTATTCTTTGTTTGTTAAATAGGAGCAGATATTATAAGATTTTTTCTTCTTCTGCTTCCTTTCATTTTAAGAGATTTGTGTTACTTT
>JAUBOC010000043.1:26074772-26086904 GCA_032275365.1 Anablepsoides cearensis
GTCAATTACAGGCCTCTCTCATCTTTTTAAGTGGGAGAACTTGCACAATTGGTGACTGACTAAATACTTATTTCCCCCACTGTATGTTCAAGTTACAACCCATGCATTGTGATAAACTGGGTGCTATCAGGCTGTCTGATGTATAATCTTTGAAACATTTTGCCAGGCTTTTAGTATCTGACAGGCCAAGACAAAAATAAAAAGTACAAAAACACATTTTGGCAGAAGCGCAAGATGAATTGCTATTATTATTCTCAACTGTGCACCGTTTTATTCTGAGTGATAATGAATCCATGTGCAGTTTAGTGCTTCCAGATTTCCATCCTCACAAGGGTTCAACTGAGGTCAAAGATTTCCCGTTAATATGCTTTAAATCTTACTTTTAGGGAAGTAAAAAAATAACTTTAATGATTGCAATGAAGTGGAACTTCATCATTTTCACAGCTTGAGAAACAAAACCTATAAGCTCATGGGCTTACTGTGCTTCATTTTTGTTTTATTAGTAAGTAAAAAAAAAAAGAAATCAAACTTAATATACGTTGCTCACCTCTTTGGTTTAATCAGTGTGAGTAAAAAAAAAATTAGGTGTTGATGTTTTTTCTTTTGTCTGCTTCTCTCTTCAAGCAAACACACCAAAAGATTTGGTTATTGTTTGATGCCCAATGTTCTTTCTCATGCAACCTGGGCTTGAACCTGCAGCTCCAGGATAACAGGAGGGTGGCACTGACCACTGAGCCACTGCAGCAGTAAAACAGCAAATCAGTAATGTGGAAAACCACAAACATAAGCATTTACTTTAGTCAATAGATAAAAGCCTAAAAAACATTTACACCATTGATCCCACCACCTCCACATTCCCCTTAGTGGCGCCCCTGCAATCATGTAGACAGTTACTGTATTCCCTTCATGTTTAAACAAGTACAAACATCAATTCTAATACCTAAACCTTGTTAAAAGACACAAAAAACCTATTTCTGTTATAGGTTGAAATTAGTCTAAAAAGCAACAAAGATACAACAATTTTAATAAAAGGCACTAAATTCAAGCTTCACCTGTGCTTTTAACTGAAAATCCAGTGGCAGCTAATGAAACGTCTAATATTATTCCTCAAACAAACAGATATTTGTTTGCAAAAATACTTTATTATCTTATTTCGCATACAAGCTGCAGACTGACACTGTGACATCTACTGTTCGAAATGAAACGGGGAAATTAAAATGTGACCTTGTGAAAAAGACATTGCACTGGAGTCACATTATATTCTGATTAATCTAATGAAATGTTGACAGTGACAGCCCATTAACGTGACACAATGCCTGACCTCGACACCTCCGTATCATTGAAATGAAATTGGTGTTAATAAAAAGGACAATTTGTTGCTAAATATAATTACAGGTTTACTAATGTGCTTAAAAAGAGCACGTTCTGCGTTAAACTGCATGCATTTTAAACTTTTGAATCACTTCCTTGTAGCAGGCGCACGGGCTGAAAAACAATAAGTCTTTTTAAGTGAGATGATTTTGTTGGATAACTGCAGGACTGACATGACCCCTCTTGGCTTTTTCTGTAGATTTGAACAAAACTGAAAAAAAAAACTATTTTCATGCATAAACACTCTTCTTTTCTTTCACGTATTTTGCTGCCAAAACCAGAACTCTCATTGTGAGCAACACAGTAGGACTCATAAGGTGAACATTTGTGCATTTCTGTTTTATACGTTTTCTCCATTCAATCAGCTCTCTGATGCTGAGCATGTAGCATTATTACCAACAGTATGCAAGTTGCTGTAGTTAATGATAAATACCTGAAACACTACTTTTTTTTTTTAAGTTTGACAAAGTTGATTTACTAATGCTGCCAATCATTGGGGACTACTCTCAGCTACTACCTCACAAAACTGCAGCTGAACACTTTTAAATTGGACTGACTTACAGGGCAGTGTTTCCCAACCCTGGTCCTCAAGGCACACTGTCCTGCATGTTTTCATCCCAGCTGATTTCAATTGATAACTGATTGCTGAACTGCAATCATCTGAATCAGGTGTGTTGAAGCAGGGATACCTCTAAAGCCTGTGGCAGTCTTAAATTGGGTTCCAGAAATAAATCAGCTGTAGATGTACATACAATGATTTCTTTGTGTAAGTTTAATTAAAATCTGTGCAGTTCCTTATTAGATATTTTGCTAACAGACAAACAGAAGTAGTAGGAGTAGTAGTAAAAGAAACCCTAGAAAAGTTAATGCCCAAGCTTTGTGCATTCACTTGGTGCTCAGAGTATGTGTTGGGGATGACTGTCAGCTACAACCACAGCGGATGTTAGCTCTATTTGTGGAACTGACAGCTATTTTTATTGTATTTTCTTTCTTGAGGGGAATTAGCTGTGGTGGCCATCTTGAATCAGGTTTACTCTAAAGGACCAGTCCCAGTACTCGCATTAAACACACCCCTCACTCAGCTGAAGTGCACAGAAGGGTTTGATTGTGCAGGTTACAAGCATGCAAAAACTGGAGTGTTGGGACCAGTTGGATTATGTCATTGACTTAATCGTCATCATAACTGCGCATCCAAAATGGTGGAACCAGTTGCTGTTTTGGCATACTGCTAAAAATGATAGTAAAAGTACAACAAAAAATTGTTTTTAGGAGAAGAAAGCTGAAGGAGGCTTAAACTAGAGTATAAAAACTTTTTTGTCTATAACTTCTTTGGTTTTATTGGCAGTTGGCAGACTAGTTTAAGTGCATTACTGCCCCCACTAGACTGAAGGTGCTCTGTACTATATTTCGGCCTTTTAATTTAAAACATCTTATTTCTGTAAATTCAGCTGTTTTCTACTAGAAGAACTTTGTCCCTGATTCACAGTGGATCAATGTGTGGACATTTCTTCCAAAATTTTTGATGAAAAACAAAATGAAAAATGTTTCTTTTAAACTGTTACAAAGAATTTATCCTACTAATCAGTGGAAGAATTATAGTAAAACAATAGACTACAACTGTAAATTTTGTGAACGGCAATCAGAAAGTCATTTACTCTTGAATTGTTAGATCATTAAGTCATTTTAGAAGTACTAATAGTAATAATTTATCACTTGTAATATTGATATTAAGGTATGACCACATTATTTTTGGTTTTCATAAAAAGAATACTAATATAAAACAAAGATTACATCCTCACTTTTTTATTTACAGTTTTGATTAAAAAAAGCGAATTATATTTATCTAATATATATCTAAGGGTACAAACAAAAAGCTGTAAACACATAAATGTTGTACCTCATTAAATATATTGAATTTATCGTACTAAATGTATTTAACGTAGAAACCTTGGCATATACTTTGTTAATTATTGTTTTGTTCCTTGCTCTCTCTTTGTATTTGAACTTACATTTGTAAAGGTTTTTTTAATAATAAAAAAAAATTAATAAAAAAATCAAAACATCACCTACATCAAAGACCACTTTGGACAACCAGGTGTTCTGACAGAACCATAAACATCAGAACGGCATACCTCCAAACAATGTGCATGCACTGTGACGAAATCCACATTGTGCATGCATCATATTCCCATTATTTCACCATGCCTCCAACTACAACGGGTAAGTTTTCTATATAAACTGAAGTTTTTTATATATTATTTTAGCAAGTGGAGGGTGAGGCATGAAGCCACTAAGGTTAGTTTTAGAAAAAGTGACCTGGGTTAGGGTTACAATACTTTATAAACTGTATTTTATATAAAACAAAACAGGCTTAGGTGTAAAAACAGCAAATCCCTTTGCAAACATTGGTATGTTGTTCAGATAAAGTAACCAAAACAGAGATGGAGCTATAACAATCAAGTTCCAGCATGTTATTCTGACAGAGTATGTCCCTTTGGCAGAACACCGGGACTAACCGGGACACACTACGCACTCATACCCCTCAGTGAGGATGTGCATTTAAAGTACACAAGGGTGCATGTATTGTGACTGGGCCTTAAAGTGTATATCCTGACACAGATGGTGTATGAAGAGGACCCAGAACAAAAGAGGACTTGAGATGATAACTAAAAACACATTGGCTGTGTCTCAATTCGTGGGTTGCAGCGGGCCGTAGGCTGCTCGTGTCGGTCTAGCCTTCAGAAGACGTAAGTTTGCGTGGACACGCTGCGCGTCATTACCATGGTGTTACGTCCAAACTTTACTATTTTTTTAAACCGTAAAACCATTAAACTTGTTTTATATTCGATATGCTATTTAACATATTAATGCATTAGCAAAGTTAACAAAAACTCACATTTAAGACAAATTCTTTCTCACGGCACAATGCATTCTGGGATACCGTCGGCCGCGTAGGCTACTCAGATTCATCCGACAAAAACTCGAAAACGTCGGGTGCATTTGTCGACCGCAGTCGTAGGCACAGACGAATTGGGGCAGGCCGAGGCGCGGGGTAGTGACGTCACTGGCCTACAAATGCGGTCGACGTCAACTGCAACCCATGAATTGAGACACAGCCATTAACTCACAACGCACAGGTAACGCACAGGGTAACACATAAGAGACCGAGACATCAGGGAGGGAACCAAAACACACTGATCTGCTGAGGTGGAGAAGGAAGGAGTCTGGCTAAGTAGAGGCAGCTGAGCTGATTGGAGATTGGCAGCAGGTGTGAGTGGCAGACTGAGAGGAACGCTGAGAAGCCGACTGAGGGTGAAATGAGGAATGGCACAGGGATGCTAAATGGAAGACTGATCAACTGAGAAAAACACAAGTAACAGAAATCAAAACACAAGAACCCCAGAAAGAGAATATGAAAACCCCAAAAGAATAAAAAAATACTAAATAAATAACTGAAATATGCAGGTTCTTACACATCCACTGTAAGTGTGAGAGTTTCCATAAAATCTCTTCAGTGGTTTGAAAAATGTTTTGCTAACAGACGGTCAAACAGTACAACATACAGAGACTGTTCTTGATGATGCACGTGTGCATTGCTGCTCATCGAGTTCATCCTTGAATTTTTTTTTTCCTTCTTTTTGCAGATTGTAATTTGATCCTCACAGCTGATTATCAGCATCCTGCCCGCATGGACAGTTTCCAGGACCAGCAGGACGCTCCTCTTCCTGCACCGGCTCTTCTTCACAGGCAGCAGGGGAGTAAACTTTTTTTTTTTTTTCTGGCTGAACAGCTGCTCCACTTAATCACATCTGAAACCTGTTCGTAGGCAGAAGCAGCAGCAATGTGGGGTTTTAGGCTGAAAATGGAGGGGGGGGGGGGGGGACGCTCAACTTCAAATGAGAAATCTTTAAAACGCTCTCGTTTCCCAACAAATCTGTAATCCTCTGTTCCCTCAGATTGTCAGAACAGGACGGCAAACCGAACAATCAGGTCACTCACACTCGCTGTGTGAACATCATCCACAGCTGTCCTTCTTTTATTTGATCTTTATTTTTAATGGCCCAAACTCTGTCATTTGTACTGACATTGACCTAGAGTTGGGAGTGGTAGGATTTGTGACTGATTCCCAATACATGTTCTGAGCTCTAACAATCTGCAGAAGAACTTTGTTTAAAATCTGATGATTGAAAAGGCTGGATTAGATCTCTGGGTTGGGAGTGAGGTGCTGCCTCAAGAGTTTAAGGATTTTGGGGTTGAATGAAGCATAAGATTAACAGACATATCGGTGCTGTTTCTGCAGTTTTGTGAACTCTGTACCCGTCTTGTTTGGTGAAGAGGGAGCTAGAAGTCAAAACTCTCTGTTTACCACTTGTTCCTACCCTCACCTGTGATTACAAACTTAGGGAGATAGCTGTGGAAAGATGCTGCTCAAGCTGATCCCTGACTCTGGACCAAGGGTGAGATGTTGGATGGAAGGCGATAACTATTTAGCATCAACGCTGTCTCTCTGTTAGCAAAATGTTTCCTGAACCACAAGATAAACTTAATAACTTTGAGGAAATAAAACATATTTGTACAACTGATAACCTTTGCAACCAATCCAACAAAAGATGGTTGCCTTAGAAAGCACAAATATGGCTTCTGTACTTTCAGTCGATGTTCCAGATAGTGTAAAAACATTTGGTGTGGTAGATGCCATCAATCCCTACATATGATATAAATGCTACTCATTTTATTTGTTTGAAACTTTAGCTTTAACCTTTGAAGCCAAGCCTGTTTGTCTGTTAACACCTCATGAGTCACTAGATATTTTTTTTATGAAAATTTCATAAAATAACCATGGGATGTACTGTACATGTCTAACTGATTCATTTTCAGGTCAAACCATTTAAAAATGGCCACCACAGACACTCTATAGTAGAGCTCAAAAGCAGCTGATTTTTTAATATTTATTTATTTATTTATTTATTTATTTATTTATTTATTTATTTGTTTGTTTGTTTGTTTGTTTGTTTATTTATCGCATGTGGTGAAACCCAATATGGAGGCATTTGTTGAATTAGCAATACAATCTACACGTCAGGAATAAAGTAACACAATAAAGCCTGATATACTTTCAGATTAATGCAGCCAATTGGAAAGCGGAGCTGGAGTGGAGGGTGCAAAGAATCAGGTTGCTGTCTGTCAATAGAAGGACATTATGTTGCTGCTACGTGGAAACCACGAGACGGTTTAAATTTACACCGGGGCTTTAATCCCAGAGGTGCTTTATTAGCTGCTTGTCAGATAAAGTTCACACCGTGTCCATGTGGAAAACTGAAGGCAACAAAGTGTTGGCTCACTGTTTCTAGGAATCTGCAGGTTTGCTGGTGCTGAGGTGGTCATGTTACAGGTTTATTTACTAAGAACTGCTCACATGGAGGGTTGTCAGGAAGTATTTTACAGCCAAGTGAACACTCGAGTTGATCAGTTCATCCAGGAGGAATGCTAATGTGTGAAAAATGACTTTTTACTCAGCTAATAGTGTAAATGAAACATTCACATTATTGAATTTTGTGTTTAAAGCTTTTTTAGGGGGAAGGTTTTTTGCAATCAAACTATTTCTGCTAATTCAACCATTTACAATGAGCTCGGGATTTCTTTGAAGCTTTATTTAAAAACCTTTTTCCCATAACACTGTTCAGTTTATTCAGAAACATTGTTCTCTGAAATCCACTTCTGTATATTTGCTCTATTTCTGTCTGCTTGTGCTACTTTGAGTTTTTAGCTGCTGTCTTGCTAATTTTGCATTTTTACTGATTTTAGATTTTAGCTGCTTAAACGGAGCTAAAATATTCTTCAAGTCTCACCAAGTAACACAAAAACAAACAGTACTATTGCAGAATAGTGCTCTTAATGTATATTTCCTTGATCTGTGTTGTTTGTATGATTTCTATCACTATATATATTCTTTTTGATATTTGTGTTCTGTGCCCTGTTTTACTTGTATTTTTCAGTGCTTTTATATGTATGGGATGTTAATATGTAATTTTGGTGTATGGTCTTAAATGTTCTTGTTTTTATTGTAAAGCATTTTGCGATATCACTATATTTACTGTATGAAAGGTGCTACATTTCTAAATTTTACTACTTATTCAATATCTGTCTCTTCTTATATTGTCACTCATAGTAAACCTTTTAATATTATTTAATATTATTTAAAAGACCAAGAGCTCCACTTTGTAATATTAAGTCAAGTTTCTTGAAAGATTTCATGAAAATACAATAATTATTGTAAACAATACAAACTGCTGCTTGGGTTGGATTTTTGGTCAAATTGTATGATATGAACAAAATTTTCAAGCACTGCAAGAAAATTCCCCGTACACATTAGTGTGATTTTGACAAGACGAGAAAGAAAACCTGGCCTAGTTTGGAGCCTCATAGCTTTGACATAATTCAAAGTACATTGTACAAACATTGTTAAAAGTTTAACCAAATCACAGAAAATTGGACCTTGCATGACTGTACTGACATTTTCACTGAACTGACAGTTTTTTTCTCTCACAAAAGCAGACAAAGTTGACTGATTTTTGGCCATTTTGTTGATTTTGATGTTATTCATGTTTTAACTATCTAAACTTTCCATAAAATCTTCTTACTCTAACAACTTATTTTGTTGCATGTACAAATTGTACATTAAAATATAGGTATTTTTGTCTTCTGTCTCTCTGTAAGACAAAAGGTTGTCTGACCAGTCCCCTCAGTGTGCAGAAAGTGCACATCTAAGCTTTAATAGACTTCAGTTATGTTTTCACTCAGACTTTTCCTTTTATTACTGAAAGTGAAGAATCTGTTTAACTTGTCAAATTGCCAACATAAAACACAGTAGAAACATCAAATTAAGCATATGTGAGCATCAGTCGTCTGCTGCTGGAGGTTCAAAATTTATTGCATTTAACTTGTAATTTTTGCACAGCGACTGTTTGAGGTTTACTTTTTAGTCTGCCTCTCTCTTAAGGGCTAAAAATGTAACAATAGTTAAATGTTTGCAACAGTATTTGCAACAATTATGCCTCTATTTTCTTTATTTTTCTTTCAAAAATGAGCTCCACACCAGCAGCAGTCAGCCACTGACCGATGCTCTATGTCACTGAGTCTGGCAGTAATTCTTCACACTGTTCAAGAATCAATGTTTCTTAAAAAAAATGTATGTATTATACAAGCTCTTGTAACAGCTCTTTATTTATGCTTTTTGAAGGAAATAGTATATGACCCTAAACCTTCATTATAAAAAAAATTGCAAAAATATATTACCTGGCAATGCATTGCCATTGGATATTGTGCTGTCAGCACACTTTAGTTGGACTTGTTTTATAAGTTTTAGTAGCTTTATTGATGCCTTTACTGTGACGCACCGTGCTGCAGCATTCCCATGATTTCAATTTTTAGGCTCCAATAATCTGGAATAAACTTCCAGAAAACGTTAAGAATGCTGAAACCCTGAGTTATTTTAAATCAAATTTAGAAACCCATTTGTTTAGACTTGCTTTTGACTTTACTACTTAAAACATAAAGTGAAACATTAATTTCAGTCTGTGGTTCAGCTTTCCTTTCCTTTTATTATACCAAAGTAATTTACTTCTTTTTCATGTTTTCATTGTGTAAAACACCGAAATATCTTGTTATTGAAATGTGCCATGTAAACTTGCCTTGTGTTTCAGCTTTAAGAGTGTAGTCAGGGAGTGAGAAACACAGCTGAGTGGAGGAGTTCAGTGTCCAGTGAGCTGAACCAACTGAACCAGGACTTTCTTTTTTTTCATCCTGTTTCAAATATGTCTTGTTTGTTTGTTTTACTGCATATGTCAGCTCTCTGACATAACGGTTGTCACCATAGCTCAGCAGAAACCTGTGTTCCTCTCCTTTATGAGTCAAAAGTTACTGAATCAATTCTAAGTTCTTTAAACTTCTAATTGTAAAATCAACGTGTGTATACATATATGTTTTTTTTTTCATGACCAAATCTTATAAATCCTCCTCCCACAATGAAAACAGCTGGTTTGGTGTACTGTGTGTGCTGGCAGCTGGCAGGACTGATTAATGTATCGGCTGGACAGACTGAGACATTCCAAGCTCATAAAACTCCTCTTTTTTTTCATGTTTGTTCGTCTTGCTTTGATTGCTTCCAAGGAAAAAGATTTTATCAGTCAGGCATGAAAGCTCTAATGTTGCAAGATTAATAAGCATTCTTTAAGACACTGTATTTAAGTTTCTTCTCTTGAAAAAACAAGCAGAATTAGGTTGTTCCAACCTCTCTTGTTTCTTTAGGAACAACATTTTTTTTTTCCACAAACTCATTAATTTTACAAAGAAAAAAAGAAACATATGGTCCAAACTTTACATGAACATTCTTGGCCATTCATTAACAGCTATATTTAGTAGACAATATGTGTGTTATTCTATTAAAATAAATTTAAAAAATATTGTTATTTTGAAAACACTTAAATATAAGACACACATAATGAGAAAACATTTATAATTTTGAATTTTTATTAACTGTCAGTATTTTTCCAACTAATTGGTTTTACCTGTTAGTCAGTCAGATGTTTTGTAAATAGATTATGTTTAATAGTGAAGTTAGTTTAATCACCTGCTTTATATTAAGAATGAATACTTTGTACATTAATGTTTCTGTGAATTTCTTTTTAGGGAGAAAAGATGTGAGGAAATGTTTTGAAATCTCTGAACACATTGAAATCACTAAAATATAAATAAATATTGTAACAAAATATCATTTAGTTTACTGAATTACAGATTTACTGCTAATATGAAATCTATGAATCTTGATCAGAAGAAAAGGTTAACTCCCTAATATAATTAAAAGTTGTTTTTTAATAACTCCACATTTTCTAATAAACAAAAACAATAAGATTCTTCTGGACACTCTTCAAATAGTTACATAAAATATTTTTTAAAGGTCTGGCATTCATTGTAGAAATCCAGGAAGGCAAAGGTTTACACTAAGGTTTTTGTTAAACCATAAAATAAATTATTATGTGCGATTTTTATGCAACATTGTGAGATTTCACACTCTGGGAGTGTGTAGTGAAGGACTCTCAATAACCACATCAGGTTTTAACTCAATGTCTGAAAAATTGACTGAGTTATTACTATTTTTGTGTTAAATAATTTGTATTAGCTGTGATTGAAGTCTTGAATATGACTCCACACGTTATTCAATTATTGATGTCATTAAAATCCATCTATTTACTGAAGTATTTTGCTAACAGACAGACGAGATTGACTCCAACAGTTAATGCCAACGTTTTAGGAAAAATAAAAAGCTTTGTTTTGTTTTATGAAGGACTCTCTATGACTAGCACAACAGATTTTAGCACAGCATCTGTAAAACTGACTGACTTAAACCCATTTTTGTGTTTTCTATGAGTTCACTGCACTGAATGCGAATTTGTTGATCAGAATAAGTCTTGAACATCTGCCAAGTGGATCATAAGATATTTTGCTAACAGACAAACAATGCTGACACCTAATAATAATGGCAAAATATTAAACAAAAATCCTGAACAATCTGTTAGCACTCAGAATATGTGTTGGGGATCACTCTCATCTATGCCTACACCAATCTTTAGATCATTGTCTGTAAAATTGACTGAGTTATAGATATTTCAGTGTTTTCCAGTTGTGTTGTCTGTGGCAGCCATCTTGAATCCATGTGAGTCCAAAAGCTAATCAGTGTTAGACTCACACCCAAAGATTAACTCTTGAAAGTTCCATTAAAATTCATCCAGTGGTTCATGCAACATTTTGCTAACAGACACAAACCCACAAGAGCAAAACCAACGTACTTTGTATGTTTAAAGCTAAATGTTTTTGGGCTGAAACAGGACTTTTGATTTAGCTGCCAGGTTAAAAACACGAGTTGATCTGACATAATAAGGATGCACGCTTTCAGAAAGAGAAGAAAGTCATGTCTTCTAACCATGACTTCACGTCTTAGTGCTTTGTTCCTGTCAGTTCACAGACAGTATGGTTGGTGTGCCAAGAGGGCATCAGTGTGAGGAGCTTCTTTTGACCAATCTTTCTCACTACTCAGCTGAAACACAAGAAAAAAAGCATTTTCAAACAAAGCATCCTGGGAGAACTATTGTCTTTACAAAACAGACAACCATTCACAAATTTACCAAGGTTAGCTGCTGTCAGACAAGCATTTGGCAGATTTTTAGAAACGTTGCTTTGTGTGTTTTAGAAATACATGGCCTGTTTTTCACTTCAACACGAAGGCTGTGTCTTGATTCATGGGTTGCAGCTGATGTAGACCGCGGCTGTGGCTAAGGTGGGCCATGATTGGCTACGTAGGCCGCTCATGTCAGTTGCAAACAGCTGTTAAATGCGACGGTCTAGGAAGTCGTACGTTTTTTGTGACCACACGCTGCCTCGTGATACGTTTTATATCACATTGCATCAGCTGGTTTATTCAAGGTAGAACTTCACAAAATGCAGTTTTATTGCAAAAATGTTACACGTAAATAAATAAAAGCATTAATTATTTGGGTTTAGCTTTAGTATCAGTGCATGTAGCTGCATTTTATCTAACATCTCATTGCAACAAAAGTTTCATCATCTAAGTTGCTTAACTTACATTTATAAACAAGTCCTTTGTTCTGTTATAAATTTCCAAACTCCACTGGAAAGAAAGAAAGAAAGAAAGAAAGAAAGAAAGAAAGAAAGAAAGAAAGAAAGAAAGAAAGAAAGAAAGAAAGA
>JAUBOC010000043.1:26088840-26111412 GCA_032275365.1 Anablepsoides cearensis
AGAAAGAAAGAAAGAAAGAAAGAAAGAAAGAAAGAAAGAAAGAAAGAAAGAAAGAAAGAAAGAAAGAAAGAAAGACGTTTGTGTTTCCAAAAGTCAGTCGGCCATCTTGAATTATGTGGACTCCAGGAGTTAATCAGTTCTACATCTAATGTTTAATTTCTCAGAGTTAGATTCGATTGCCTCATGATTTATTTTGCTAACACAATAGACAAACAATCACACAGACACACACGCTCATGTAAAAACATTATTTCTTATGTTTTGCCTTCAGCAGCAGGCAATATATTTACTTATTATTTGACACAAAACCAAACAGTAAAACCAGTGTCCTGACTACTGGTGATTTTACATTTTAGATTGTAATTTAACTAATCATTAAACATATTATTTTTATAGCTACATGCCATCTATACTGTCTTTCTCTTTCATGTCCAATGATTGTTATTGTCCAGAAAAGGGTCAAACGGCCACACCCCAAAAAAATCGTTAAAATTAATCTGATGAGTAATGTCTTTGACCCATTTAGGGGTTTTCACGTGACGCCGCGGTTCACACCCTGTCATAAGTGGTAAAAGCATCACAGCCAGCTGCGCATTCACGCGGAAAAATAAAAGCAGAATCTAAAGAGCTGTTGTATTTACGACTCGCGCTTCGGGCAGCTAAAGAAAGGTTTATGGGAGCTACTTGGTGTCCCATTACAGGTCGCCTGCAGAGGGTTTCACAGCTGTGAGGCCATCTTTTTGTTTTGTTCCTAACTGCCACTTTCATGACGCGACAAATGCACGAGCTGGTGAGTGTTGCAGGGGAAGGATTCATACTATCCCACAGGTCGGACAAATGGATGCAGAACAACATGCATCAGCAAAAAAGAAGGAATAAAAAAAAGCTTCCAAAACTGAATGTGCATCAACAATAAGCTCAGATAACTTTTCTTTTATAAAGCAGGAAGTGCATTCATTATAAAACTTGTGCTATAGCTTTTAGGGGGTTTGTACTTTTTGGTTTATTTTGACCATAAAAACACATTTAAATCTCTCCAGCAACAATGTTTTTGTATTACAGCTACCCACACTATTTTGTTTATTCTGCTCTTTTTATAGCTTTTAGCTACTGTCTTGCTAGTTTTAGCGTTTAGCTAAGTTGAACTTTTTAGCTTTAAGCTATGGTTTTTGTAGCATTTTAAATTCAGCTTTTAACTTTTTTTTATTATTTGCGATTGTAGGTGTTTGTCTACTGTTTCAGCTACAAATTTAGCCAATTTTTTTTTAGCTACTGTTTTGATCATTTTGTTTTTTTAAGCTAAATTTTTGCTAATATTTACCTTTAGCTTTAATTGGGCTTATTTTAGTTTTAGGCTACAATTTAGCTTACTTTAGCTTTTAACTATGTTTTTTTTTGGCAGTTTTTGTTTGTCTCGTTGACTATTTTGCTAATTTTAAGTTTTAGCTACAATTTTCTTTTTAACAACTTTTTCTAATTTTTTATTTTTTATATAGTTGTGTTGTGAAAACGTTTTGCTAACTTTAGCTTTCATTTGCTGTTTTTGTGATTTTTAACTTCTGTTCTTGTTCTGTTAATTTATTCTTTGACAGATTTCAGTACAATCATTTAGCACTGGTTTGTGAGATATTTTGCTAACAAACAGACAAAGTGACACACAGCATAACATACTGCCCATCTTTCTCCTTTTAGCAGCAGTACATCTGCCTGCACAGTTATCAAGACCCTGCGGCTAAGTTTCTACATCACTTTTGGAAACAGAACCAGACTTCCCGCTTGGCCAAATGACAAAATGTGAACACTTTATGAAAACTTGCAGGTTTTTAAGTATCAGCTACTTGCAGAGCACTTGTTTTAGGGCCTGAATTTTAAAAAAATATAAATAAAAGCTCATCTAAAAGCTGTTTCAGAGAGGTAACCATTCAGGTTTATAGTGTTATTAAAGGCTGCAATCATCCTGATGGGTGTTTCTGGTATCGACTGCAATCAGAACAGCTCAGGAGAAAGCTCCACCACCACACATTACCTCCACCAAGATAATTGTAGAGTTGAATCAACACCTCTCTAAAGCAGGATTCCCTGTGTGGAAAAGAATCGATGGAGAGGCTGTTGTGTAAGACCGAGTACGTCTTAGCTAGTGGTTAATCTTGGTGCATTTTATCTCTTTCTATAGTTTCGCATCGACTGCAGCTCCAGTGTAATCTGGGACGGACTCCGGCCCTCGGTGACCTTGAACACGTACAAGCAGATGTAGAAGATGGATGGCTGTCTTGGCTGCAGGTGGGAGTCATTTTCTGAGCGGCTAAATGAGCCATTATTTAGCAGGGTCAGGCAGGACTTTGACCTTTGGTTGTCAGCACAATTTGCCTCCCGCTCTGCAGAGCGGGTCCGTCTGAAGGAGTCCCTTATAGCTGGTCTGCTGGACATGAGGAGCCTCGCTCAATGACACATCTGTTAAAGCCGCATGCTGGAAGAAATTAGGATAAAAACTGCTGCAGACTGTTTATTTAACAAGTTATTTTGTAAGAAACAGTAAAAGATTAAAGACTTAGCATTTCTTGAAGGTATATTGTCCCTACATGGCAGCATTTTTGAAAAAAATCCTCTAAAACAACGTTTATAGTAGCTATTTGGGGAAAAAATAGTAAATGATGTTGTGCTTCATCTTATGTAATGTGTTACTATTGGTACTACCACAGCAAATTCAGCTCAGTAGCAGTAAATGTGTCTAAGTTCTGAGTTCTGTGTTAGCTAACAAGGTTTAGCTGTGGCGGCCATCTTGATCCAAATCTTGATCCAAATGTTAATGAGTTGTAGAGGTACCTCCAGTGATTTAATTCTGAGAGTTTCACTAAAACTGGTCCAGTGGTTCCTGAGATATTTTGCTAACAGACATAACATCAACTCTTAAAAACAAAGGTTTTTAAGCATTAATGTCACTTTATGTAGCACTCAGAATACATACAGCTACTACCACACAAAACTTTAGCTAAATGTCTGCAAAATGGGCTGAGTTTACAGCCAGACACAAGTTAAAGGCAAAGTTTTCTAAACAAACCTTGTGTGGTCAGTTGGCACTCGGTGTGTGTTAGGGATGACTCTCAGCTACTACCACCTCAGGTTTCAGGTCAATATCTGTGAAATCAACCGAGTTAGCCATTTGTATGTTTGCTACAGGTGCTTTGCTAAAATCTGTTCCCTGGTTCACGAGATATTTTGCTAACAGCTTTTACATCCCTGCAGACCATTGATAACATAACGCACTGCTCCCCTGCAGCTGCTGCAGAAAGTGTTCTCTATATGTCTCCCATGTGTTTTATTACATACCTGTATGAATCTGTTTAGATATAATTTACTGTTTTTATTCTTTTTTTTTCTTTTTTTTTTGTTTTGTTTAAAGATTTGAGTCAAATGCTGTCAATTTTTGATTGAGACCTTCGTGGTTTTGGTTTTGCCTCTCACCTAAAGACTAAGGCAGACAATAACAATGTTGCCCGTGTCTAAGTGTGGGAGTTCATGTGTTTGTTAGCAAAATATCTTGTGATCTACTAGTTGAAGATATTGAGCTAACGTTTGGTTGTGATAGTAGTAGAAGATGATCCAATGCTAATTACACCTTTGTTTCAATTTTTTTGACAAACACGACAGTAGTTGCAGACAAGTGTATCTCTGTTAGTAACATTTCTCATGAACCATTAAATGGATTTTAATAAAACTTTTAGGAAGAAATTGTTTAATGCATAACTGATCAGCTGTTGGACCCATTCCAATTCAAGAAGGTCACCACAGCCACCTGACCTCAGGAAACACAAAAATGACTGTAATTCTGTTCATTTTACAGATGTTTAGCTAAAATTTGATGTAGTAGTAGCTGAGAGTCATAAAACACTCAGATCTAACATGACATTTTGCTTTATAATATTTTCAAAATTGAACCAAAACAGCTCCAGCTCAACATAAGATGGTTTTATATGCATTCCTTCACATGCTCCAGAATATTATCAAAAAAAAAAAAAAAAAAAAGAAATAAATAAACCTTGGAGACCCTCCCTAGTTGCACACTTCTGTCTGGTTTTCGGTCTAGAACTAAAGTGACCTCTAGACTTCTTCCTACAAGCTGAAAGCTGTGATTCACTGCTGTGGACTGGAAAGTAGCACACATTCATCAATGAGCGGTCCATTCACAAGACTGCACTCCTATAGCTGGAGTTCATTTAAAGGAGAAATAAAGACAACTTTTCCTCAACTTTAACAAAAAACAAACAAAAAAACTCCTGAAACCCTCATGTCAGTGAAATGAAATAAAAACAAACAGCTTATAAACACGGCACAGCCAAGGATTACAGATAAGTTGTGTCCGACTTTTATCTGATTAGCAGAGCAGCCACTTAACTTTCCTGTGCCTCGGCCCGACTGGTTTGTTCTCTGCGCTTCCCATGATTACGTAACCCAGCCTGACATTATCTACTCCACAGGCAGTTTCTTTCCACCTCTCCCTCGTGCCGTTTGACAGACACAGCATACTTTTTGGGGAAACAACCATAAATAAATCCTCATTATCTTTATTTATTTTTATTTATTTTTTGCACATGACCCAGCCACATGTTTTATATCTAAGCTACAAAAAAAAAAAAGAAAGAAAGAAAAAAGAAAGGAAGAAAATCAGTCTCACACGTGACGGTTAAGATGCTGCGAACAGTCGGCTCCTGAGCCTCAGTGGCTGCAGATGATACAGGCTGCTTTCACCATCGGCTCAGCAGTCCTCAGAATATGTCAGACCCACACACACACACACACAGTTTATGTTTGAAAATTGGTTTGGATTGTGCCTCTCGCTGTAAGCCACATTATGTAAGAGCGAAGTTTGAGGCTGGCTCCAAGCCACCACGGTGCTGTGGATGTTTGGTTGTGGGTGCAGGTGGTTAAAAATATCCTGCATGAATAGCTCCTCTGAGGATATAAAAGCACGTTGTGATCAAATATTACAAGCTGCTGATGCTGTGATTCGGTTATGAGACGAGAACTGATGGAACGTGTTGAGGCTATAATGTTTTCGTTCATGCGGCTGTGTGTCTGTACTTTTTAGAGTCAACCTCATTGAAGATGGCCACCGCAGCTATGTGACCATAGAAAACACATGAATCATGAATGACTCCAGCCCATTCAGTTTTATACGTGGCCGTAATTTGCGGGGTGGGGCGGGGTATGACCCCACAATAATTTGATCCAGTCAATATAACCCCTCCACCCAATGAAATTACATCATTTGCTCTAATACAATAGAAATAAACTGGTTAAGTACACAGCTGCAACTCTGGATGGTTTTAGGTAACTTTGACCTGATTTTAAATATTTAGGATGGGTTAGGTAGGGTTTTAGTCTGCTCTCATCACATTATGGCTATTTGTTAAATCATGTGTTGTAATTTTTTTCTAGCCATATTATAATGCACCATACTCTTGGAAAATAGGTATGTCGTATAATAGATCCTAAAATTGTTAAATATTTGTTACTGTTGGAAAAAAGGGGGAACACAAGAGAGTCTTTTCTTAATTGTTGAACTGACATGGAACAGAAAAGATGCAGAGTGGATACAAAGAAAACGTTCAGTAAATCACAGTAAAAGCATTACAATGTGGTTTAAACCAAAAATATCCTGATTTGTTTTACAAAATTAAATGATTCAATAAATAAATAAATAGGCAGAGAACATAACACCCCCCGACCCCCATAATGGTAGACCTAAAGTTATACCCTTGATTTTATAGCTCTTGATGGTGTGGTAGTAGCTAGGTTGATACTGAGATAATTCAACCCATTCTCACACCCAACTAGTCACATATTGACGCTTGGTCAGGTTCCGTCTGCGTCCAGTTTTGACGCACCAGGTAACCCCCTCGTGTCAGTTATTAACAAAATGAGATGGAGGAGGAGGAGCGCGTTGTCAAATTTTTGAAAAGAGAAATGCACGACAACTAAGCGTCCCAGACCCTAAATTGAATTTGTATTAGCCCTAGATATCCTATCACTGACCTCAGTACCTAAAATTAACCATTAGTCCTGATCCCTAATCTTAACCACAGACCCCCAACCCAAAGACTCGTATGTGGCACAACCCAGAAAAGCTGCGGGCGTCAATAACTGACGCAGAGGATACCAGACCAAGCATCAGTATGTGATGAGTCAAGAGTCAAAATGTGTTGGATATATTGTATTAATATGATAACAAGTCAATACAGGGCTAGTACCGCCAGATACATTAACAAAGTATGAATTTTTTTTAAATTAATTTCACAGATAAGAGTTAGTACTTAGGTAAAGGTCATAAAACTGCTCACAATAATTGGGAAAGTAAAAATAAAAGTACATTTTACACACGCTCTAAGATATGAAACACTGAATTTACTTAACCAAGTTGTGTAAAATGGTTCCAATAAGCCAAATTGAGTAAATGTAAAACAATTTACACATTTTTTTTTAAACAAGAAACTGTGTAAATTGCTTAAGTCACTCAAGTTGGTTTAGTGGAACCAGTTGACATGACATGGTTGAGTAAATTCAACATTTTATTTTTTAAAGCGCATAAACAACTCCTTTCATGATGAGTTCTGTTATATTTCACTTTATAGTGCATAACGAGGTGTTACATTTTAAAGTATCATTTTCATGTTTTGAATGTTACAAAATCAATATAAAAGTTATTATTTTAAAAATATTTCCTTAATAACTGCCTCAGTATTGTAAAAAAGTAAATTTACTTTGTTACTATACACCTCTGTCGATACAATACAGATGCCTTTTACTTAAAAGTCATTTTCAAAGAATAATTTTGTAATTTTGACTTTAGTTAGTGAAATATGGTAAAACGCGGAACTAAATTTTTAAGCATATAAAAGTTTTCTGTAACTAACAACAGCAATATAAAACTATGTAATAATCTATAATTGATTGAATAATGCCTGTTACCACACAATTTGCACTGATGTAAAAATTTCAGCCGATATCGATATCTGACATTACTATTCATGTTATAGAAGATAGCCAATATTTACCAATTTTACACAAACACACAAATTATTTATTTTCACATACACACAAATACACTTGTCTATTTTTGATACCATACACCTCTGACATGGCTCTACTTCAGTTATTCCTGGCTGCACAGCCTTAATATCACAATCATGGTTAAACAGATGCTGCTCAACCAACCATTTCCCCTCCCAAAACAGAAACATAAAGCTAAAAATTGGGAAATCGTTATCGGACATTAATATCGGCCCAGTTTTACTTATCGAACCGTTATATCGTGTAACCCTAACAATCTGTTTAAGAAAATAATCCTGTGCAAAAATAACAAAAAAGCAACAATGTAACAAAAATATAAATAGAATAAATTCAACGACACATTAAAACATATCTTCTATAGGAAGGGTTTCGGCCATGACTAACTCCAAACAATTTGGAGAGTCTGCATGAATAAGGTGAAAAATAGTGTCAGGAGTGCAAATAAAGTGTAAGCAAACATATCGATCTCACCACACTATTGATCTGATAATGATGCTCATCCTGGTATCAATGCTTACATCGACACGCCCACCCCTAAAAGCTGGGCACGGTCTTTATGGCATTACACACTGACCTATATTTAGATTAAAACTTTGACATTAACAGTTGGTGTCAACCCTGTCTGTTAGAAAGTAACTGCAACATTAACACAAAATCAACTCAACTAGACACGAAGCTACAACTTGGTGTGGTAGTTGCTGAGAGTCATTCCCGACACACACAGTAGTCCAAGCACAAATGACATGAGACCTCGCAATATTACGTAAGATTGCACAAAATATTTGAGGTTAGACCGTCATTTTTCAACATAAAAACAGTTTGAGATTTGATGTACTAGTTGCGTATTATGTCTTCAACTTTTCTTACAGAAACCAATACTTTCCTAACTTTTCCACAAATAGTTGAAAATATGTTTTTCCCTCAGTAGAAAAAAAAGTTCTTGAACTATAATTTATTTATAAGTATTATAAACCTAATCTCTTCTGCAAGAAAAATCTACCCGGCCACTATAAGACTTGTTTCTGTAAATAATTATGTTTAAGTATAAAAATAAGAACGTTTCCACAGTTGATGGGATAGATTGGAGCAATAATATCTTCTTTGTTTTATAAATGACTTACACTGAAAGGATCCTGAGCAGAATCAGCTCTGAAGCCTCAGAGTTTCCACTTTAATTAAAAGACATATATTTGACCGACTGAGTCTGGCCTCTGTTCAGATCCCAGTGAGCTCACAGAGAAAGTTTTCTCCTGTAGCAGAAAGCTGTCAAAACATTTTTATAGTGCCCATAATTGCACACAAACACACACACACACTCCCACATCATTTTGTACAAATTCAACAAGTTGATGGAAACCAAAAACAGGCCAAAAGCTGTTTCTCCTTCAAAATAACCTTTTACTATTTTAACTTATTGTTTTTTTTTCCTTTTGTATTTTTAAATTTTGGGTGTAAAATTAATATTTTTATTAAGGCATTTAAATTTCAAAACTTGATCATTGGGTTTTATTTATGTGAACACAACACCGAAAAAAATGTGTGTTTTATGCACACTTACATCACCAACCTACGGTTTAAAGCAGCAGTTCTGCAACTTTAAAGGTTCTGACCCACAATCAGAGAAGTGACAGAGACCTGTAACCCTGCTGCTAACAAGTCAGATAAACAAAGATACCAAAACAGTTAAAAACAGCCTGAACAACTGATACATGTCAAGTTATCTAAAAATATGAACTCTAATTTTATCTTTATGCTCAGAACTCATTCTTAGGACCCTTGTGTTTCACGACCCACTGTAAGCTCCTGACCCCTGCTTTGGGAACCACTGATTTAAGGTCAGCTTGTAACGTCAAGAGACGTAATGCATTTCTAAAAAGAAAAGCAAAAAAAAACAAGAAACAAAAAGATTTTCTGACATTGCGTCGTCATCACTTCAAATAAAAATGAACATCACATACCTTGGAAGACATCCACATCGTGACACTCTTCTGAGCTCCAAGATAATTAAAGTCCTCTTGAGGGGGAAAAAAACTATTTATATATATTTGTGCACTGAGTCCAGCAGAAAAGAGAGGGGGGAGGAGGAGGGGGGGTCTCACTAGTAAACTCTCCTCCAAAAAGGAAAGACAAAGTCACTGATGCTGTAACTTTCCACCTCCCGTCTGTGTAAAGGGATATTGTCGTGTTTGAGGTGGTTTGAATGAAAAACAAGGTTGTTGCCAAGGCTCCATACAAAAAGCTGGGGGGGTCAGAGTGGGATAGGGGGAGTCACTTCTGCAGCCATTTTAAAAAGGATGATTTCTGTGCTTATAGCTCTCGTGGTGGGTCAACAACACAAGGCTCTTTGTATGCTTCTTGTGGAAAAAAAACTAAACAAAAAAAAAGCTTATTTTGTTGCAGCCCTGGTTGATTTAATGCCTGCTATAAATGCCACGTCTCACCAATAAATATATATAAATATTCTATTTGTTTGTGTTAAGTGTCAGATAATAACAAAAGCCTTTATGCTTTGGGGCTTTTCTTTTTTTTTTCTTTTGTTAAATCCAATTTAGCAGCAAATGCAAAGAGTTATTAATAGTTTGCTGTCTCTGCTCCAACATTCTGTCTCCAAACTGAGCAGAGGAGGACTACAGTGGTGCCACCTGCATGGCCTACAGTTTCTGTCTCTACATCTGACGAACCCAGAGCCCCAATTTCTACATTAGTGCAAACATTTTTTTTTACTTTATTGCATAACAGCAAAAAACCCATACCCCTCTCACGTGACAGATAAAACTCATAAAGTGCGAATGCATAGCCTGTTTTCTAATTTAGATGTCATGTCGGATTTGGAAGCCCGCGCAGGAGAAAATGGAGATATTTGTCTACTCTATGAGACAGAGGAATAACTGCTCCTGTAGTTCCAATTGGTGTGTGTGTGTGTGTGTGTGTGTAGGTGTGTGCGTGTGTGTGTAGGTGTGTGCGTGTGTGTGTAGGTGTGTGCGTGTGTGTGTGTGTATGGAGGAGAGAGAGGGAGTTTGAGGCGTGCGTAAAACTTGTGTTGGGTTAAGGAGGGGATTCAGCTGTTGTTGTTGTTGTTGAGCAGAAAGTTTCTTCTTCTTTGGAAAAAAAAAAATATCTAAATAAATCTGTAATCACACGTCAGTCTGAATAGATTTCGAGTTAGTGCTGTTTTTCCTGCTGATGTCCGTGCCGTTCCCTTTACTGGGGCTTTTGTCCAGGCCGCACAGCGACTCCGTCACCCCCTCCTCCATCTCCATGTACTCCGCTTTGTCCCCGAGCGACGAGCCGGAGGGCGAGCCTTTAAACTTCCTCAGGAAGTCCGGGAAGTAAGGGCAGCCCGGGGGCATGCTCTCCACCACGGGCGTCTGGTCCTCGTTGTCCGTTTCCCGGTGGTAGAAGTAGTTGAAGTTGGACACGATGACCGGCACCGGCAGCGCGATGGTCAGGACGCCCGCGATGGCGCACAGGGAGCCAACGATCTTGCCCCCGACGGTGATGGGCTTCATGTCGCCGTAGCCCACCGTGGTCATGGTGACCACGGCCCACCAGAAGGCGTCCGGGATGCTCGTGAACTGCGACGTGGGCTCGTCCGCCTCGGCGAAGTACACCGCGCTGGAGAAGAGGATGACCCCGATGACCAGGAAGAAGATGAGGAGGGCCAGCTCGCGCATGCTGGCGCGCAGCGTGTGGCCCAGGATCTGCAGGCCCTTGGAGTGCCGCGACAGCTTGAAGATGCGGAACACCCGGACCAGGCGGATGATCCTCAGGATGGCGAAGCTCATGGCCTGCTGGCCGTTGCCCTGGTGCTGCGCCAGGTCCGTGCCCAGGGTGATGAAGTAAGGCAGGATCGAGACGATGTCGATGGAGTTCATGATGTTTTTGAAGAACGCCGTCTTGCTCGGGCTCGCGAAGAAGCGCACGACGATCTCGAAGGAGAACCAGATGATGCACACCGTCTCCACGATGAAGAAGGGGTCGTTGAATGGCGTGAAGCTGGGGTCCGGCTGGGAGGAGCCGTTGCGCCGCGGCTGCAGGTACTCCTTCTCGTCGCGGAACTCCGGCAGCGTCTCCAGGCAGAAGATGACGATGGAGATGACTATGACCAGCACGGAGACCACCGCGATGCCCCTGGCCGGGCTCGAGCTCTCCGGGTACTCGAACAGCAGCCAGATCTGACGCTTGAACTCGTCCTCGGGCAGCGGCTTCTCCTCCTCCTTCACGAAGCCCTCGTCCTCGCGGAACTTCAGGATGGCCTCGTCGCCCAACTCGTAGAACTTCACCTCCTCGGAGAAGATGTCGAACGGGACGTTGACGGGTCTTTTTAGCCGCCCCCCGGACTGGTAGTAGTACAGGATCGCGTCGAAGCTCGGCCGGTTCCGGTCGAAGAAGTACTCGTTCCTCAGCGGGTCGAAGTACCTGATCCTCTTGTCCGGGTCCCCCAGCAGCGTGTCCGGGAACTGCGTGAGAGTCTTGAGCTGAGTTTCAAACTTCAGGCCGGACACGTTGATGACCACGCGCTCGCAGCAGCCGCACTCGCTGTACGCGTTCTCGTAGCCGGACTGAGGCCGCCGGTCCGTCTCCTCCTCATCATCCATCATCATGTTGCACAGAAAGCTCGACCTTTTGCTCACTCGGACCCCCGCCTCCTCCTCCTCCACCCCTTCGCCCCCCTCTCCCTGCGCTCCCTCCTCCTCCTCCTCCTCTTCCTCCTCCTCGTCCTCCTCCTCGATCATGATCTCCTCCTCGGATCCGAGCAGCGCCAGCTCCGAGTGGCGCAGATCTCCGCCGAGTGCGCTCCGGTTGCGCCTCCAGCGTCCGACGCCGCGCTGCTTTTTGCGCTCTCTGATGGGAACTCTGTGCTGTTGCTGCTGCTCGGGCTCCTGCTGCTGCTGCTGCTGCTGGGAGGAGGAGGAGGAGGAGGAGGAGGAGGGGCGCGAGGCGGCGCTGCTGCTGATGTTCGCGGAGGAGGAGGCGGCGCGAGACTGATGCTGGCGGTTGTTAAGGAGATGAGCGCCGGAGGAGGCGGTGGAGCCGGGCCCTCCTCCTCTGTCTCCACCCCCTCCTCCCCCTCCTCCTCCCCCCTCCGCACCTTCGGCCGCAGCAGCCGCGGCCGCCGCTCGC
The DNA here is from genome assembly GCA_032275365.1 of Anablepsoides cearensis. Taxonomy (NCBI): domain Eukaryota; kingdom Metazoa; phylum Chordata; class Actinopteri; order Cyprinodontiformes; family Rivulidae; genus Anablepsoides; species Anablepsoides cearensis. Next base: position 26,101,033 of record JAUBOC010000043.1, read on the forward strand.
GAGTGAGCGGCCTGGCGCTCCCTCTCGCGCTCCCTCTCCCGCGCGCGAGCCTGGGCATACCCGTAGGGCACGTGGCTGTTGCACCCGCCGTCCGCGCCCACCATGGCAAACTCCATTGTTTTTTTTGTTTTTTTCTAAAAAAATATATCTAAATAGGTTTTCTTCTTGTTCTTTTTGTGTGTTTTTTTTTTCTTTTAAGTTGATCCGCGGAGGCGCAGCGGAGGTGTGGACGCACAAGTTGCAGCTCGGCGCGCGCACAGACGGACGGACTCAAGGCATCAACCGCTCCCGACCAATCAGATGGAAGAAAGTCAAAACAACAAACACACCTCAGTTAGGGTCCATACTGACTGGAGTCCGTGTCCATCCTCCAAATGTTCGCGCCCAGCTGGGTGTTTATTATTTATTTATCAATATTATTTTATTTATGACATTACCACAACCCCGAAATAAATAAATAAAAAAATGAAAATAAAAAACCGAGGAGGGCCGGTGGCATACAGCCTGTTACGCAGACGCCTATAATCCAAACTTGCAGGAGCTCGGCATGATAAATCACCGAGTCAACAAGCGACACCGGAGCAGTCTCTCCTCGGTTCCCCCGGTGCCCATCAGGTGGTTTAATCCCTCAGCGGTTTGCGCTCAGACGCGTCCTTTGATCCTCCGTGGTCAGCCGCGGTTGCCATTTTATGGGATGGGATTTTTTCCCCTCTCTTTAGGAAGGATTTGTTTGCTGCTTCTCCGAAGCTCCGTTGGATCTGAATGACTTCTTTTTATTATTATTCCCCTCCTCTGTGATGCTCTCAGGAGCTGCGACAGAAAGAGAGAAGACAAAACAACACAAATAAATAACAGCCGTGGGCTTAGAGTGGAATTTATAAGGAAGAGGATACGCACATCACGCAACTTCACCAGCTTATTATAATAATATTAATGAGTATTATTGATATAATTAGGCTCTATGAGAAATAAATGTAGACATTAATCATTACGCACAAAATTGTCTGTGTGAAGTGCCGCTCTGACAGCCACACTTACGTCTGAAAAGGGGCCAGATAAATCCTCCTCAGCCTTCATAAGAAGAAATCTGTCGGAGGATGCGGCTCTCCGCCTGTGCTCACATCCTCGTCTTGGATTTGGGGTGTAAGATCAAGAATCCCTCGTCGTATCCAACGGGCGACCATGTCCACATCTACATCCAGCAGATACATCCGTGCTCTGACGCACTCTTGAGGAGGGCACTTTTTTCGGGGTGCTGCGCGTCGACGTCTCTCGTCTTAATTCAACAGGATCTATTGGCACTTGAGCCCCCGTTTCTGCGGCATCGCTCCTGGTATGCTGACAATAATGGTCATGGAGTAAAAAAGGGAGGGAAAAAAAAGAAAAAGGCGGAGGGGGGAGAAATCAGGTGCGAGTTGGCATCAATGACAGCTCCATACGATCCAGAGCAGAGGAAGAAGAAGAAAAGGAGGGTGGGTAAAAGTTGAGCTTGGCACAGGCGCGGGGAGAAAGCCCCATCAAGTCTGAGCATCACACATCTGTCTGTCTGCCGCTGTAGCCCTACCTTTACTCCTGTATCCCTCCCATTAAGTGTGTATGTGCGTGTGTGACAGTGTATGTGTGTGTGTGCGTGCGTGTGTGTGTGTGATGATGGAGAGAAAGTCGTCCCTGTACTGCAGCATGCAGGCGGTGCTCGGTCCTCCCCCAGTGGCTGCAGCGCGTCACTGCGCGCCGTGCTGCAGTCACACATCTCTGCCCTTCACCGTGACTCCAACCAGTGTCCTGTCCCAAAATAAACCTAATGCATTGGATTTTATTCACCCATATCACTGTAAAAACACAAAACATACTGTTTCAAGTTCACCAATAGAACTGGTGTGACAGCCTGCACTGGTTTGATTTGGGTAAATTATAAACAACAATTGGAAGTAAAATTGCCTATGTAAAATCTAAATCACATTTAAATTCATCAGTTATATACAAAACAAACTTTACATTAGTTTCTCAAACAAATAGTTCATTTTAACTATTTTTTAACTCAGTTAACTCGAATAAATCCTAATATTTAGACTAGAAAGAAGTAAATAAAAGCAAAATGTGCAAATCTAATAAACCCAGTTTTATTCACAAAAGAGTCATGTGAATTGAGAAACTTTATTGTCTTCTGTGTGCCACAGCTTGTTGTAAAAGAGTTGAGAAAAATGTAAAACCGTTCTGTGGTGAATTCAAGTTTATTTTTATTATTTTTATTTTCTTTTTAAAACCACAAAACATGGTCAAAACAGAAAATGATGAAGAAACTAATATACATTACGTTATGTTTTCTATTCAAGTGCCTCAAAAAATTAAAAGAAAAGAAAAGAAAAGAAAAGAAAAGAAAAGAAAAGAAAAGAAAAGAAAAGAAAAGAAAAAAGAATTCACAAACCTTATCCTCCGTTAAGGAGCAGAGAACCATCCAGGATCATTACAAAGTTCAAAGGCCTGCCTCTCTGATAGTATAGGGGTGCATTAGTGCCGCTGGTATCAATACAGAACAGTTTACAGGTTTTACAACAATTCTCCCATCCAGTAAGAGGACTAGTAGTGCAGAGGTTATGAGGCAAGCCTGTGATGGAGAAGAGCTTGTTCAAATCCCCTGAGCAAGGCCCTTAACCCCCCGTCTGCTCCCCCGGGCACCCTAAGCAGCCCCCCTGCTCCACACATGCAGTTGTGTCAGGAAGGGCATCTGACATAGAAATAATTGGTAAATCCCTGTGCAAGTTCACTTGCTGTGGCAACCTTTTAATAAAGGGAGCAGACAAAAGAAAAAAAAGTTCCCATTCAGTGAAAATTTTAGAAAAGAAGTTCCAACACATTGGACAAGAATGAGACAAGATTCTTTTTGAAAAACTCTAGCTGCTCTCCACAGCTGAATGTTTAGTTTGTTGTTAAAATAAGATGACATTTCACAGTGAAACAGTGTTTATGAAGTGTTTATATATTTATTTATATTCCACATTATTGTTTTTGTTTCTTTCTTATGTACAGCTTTTTATAGTTTAAACAATAAATAATTTTACTACGTTTCATTGTGAATTGTGTAAAAGTTAACAAGCCTCGCAAATTATTGCAGTTTGATTTTATTTACATTTTACTCACTAACTTTTTCAGAACTGGGCTAACATAAACATACAAAAATAAAAAAAAACATAAATATGTAGTTTGTTTAAACATACTTAAACTTTAAAGTGGTTAAGATTCATTCTGAATAAATGTTAATTAGTTTTATACTAATTTGTTTTTTTATTTATTATTGTCTAAAAAAATGCATTTATTCAAAAGAAGTACAAAAAAATACAAATTAGTTTTCATGAATTTTTACATATTTCTACTAAAATAACGGAAGCAGACGAGTGTCTTTATGTTCCACTGAAGAGAAAAATTATGACATGGTTAGTCAGCTAATGCAGACGTAAGGTTATACGCCTCAAAATGTTTTCAATTTAATGTTTTATCAAGTTATGTATTTTAATAAACCACTTTGGGAACGTGTTTTCTTTCTGTTGGACAATAAGGATGCCTTTATTTTACACAAAAAGAGTTCAACGATATAATAATAGTTTTACAGTTGCAATACATAACCATAATTTTGGTTTAAATTTGAATTAAAACTTTTAAGGTTGCAGTTGTTACTGAAAATAGTTCATATTGTTTAAATTTGTTAATCTAATTACCTGGTTTAAAATTTAAATAATCAACATGATTAATATTTCCCACTGTTTTTGCAGTGTTTAGTAGCTGGACCCCAGATAAGTGTTTGTATTTTGTTTTGTGGCTGATGTGTTTCTCAGGTCTTCATTTCGCCACACCATGTACAGTTCATTTAAAAATGTTTTCTCTGAAATAACCTTACTTTCTTTGGCAGGATGTGTTTGGGGGGGTGTTTTGGTAAAACCCACATGGTTTGAGTGAATGTTTGTTGTGAAGCATCTGCACAATAAACAAAATGAGAAGGTAAAAATGTTCTTTGCGTTGATCCTTTCTTTCATAAAACCTTTCAAGCATTTTCCTTGAGGCTTTAAGTAAAGGTTAGCGCTGCGTTTTAAGCATTTAAAAATCTTTGCATACATTTGCATTTCCCCTGTGAGTAAACACCATTAATGCCCACTGTTTCTGCCTCCCTCTGCTGTAAGATTAAAGAAGGACTCCGAGGGGACTAGCACCTGTTTAGGAAGTGAAATTACTTCTACATTTGCCTGGTTATGAGCTCAACGTTCTTATCTATGAAAACGTTATGTTTTAAAGGACACCAGTGCTCCTTGTAAAAATGCATGAATTCAGTGCAGGTTTATACTGTCAGACAAATATCACTGTGTAAGCAACCGATTCAAGTAATTTACTGTGTAAAAAAATATATAATTGTTATGTAGAAGCTGAAAACTGCAAATAAAACTCAAGTGTCAGGATTATTATTAAGATTATTCAAGGCCACAGTGTCCCTGAGAAGCATAGGAGTCAGAATCTCTAGTGTCTTAAGACAATAACTACATGTAATTTTTGTTCAATCACATAAACACTAAACTATTTGTTAAAAGCCTTTTATCGTGATCCAAATGTCTGATGTCTTGGCAAAAACAAAATGAATTTGGTCCCAAAATAACTTAAAGAAGACCAAGGGATTTTGAAGAAAACAACAAAAAAATTATAATAAAAAACTAGAAGCATTTTGAGAGTGTCCCTCCAAGGCCCTGCAGCTGCTGAGCTGTGATTGGTGGAACATTCATCACTAAAAAGTAGTGCTGTCGATAGATTAAAAAAAATTAGATATTAATTAATTCTGATCTGTAATTAATTCATCTAATTAATCTATTTTTAATCTAAACTACTAATTACTGAGAAAATCCCTTAACTTGAGTTTTTTTACATTTAAATTCATTACATTATTGTAGCAGATGGAAAAGATGATGTATAGCAAAAAATGAAGACTTTATGAAGCTTACGGTAAACAAGCTAAAACATAACGACAGCCAATCAAGGTCCACGACGGGATGACCAACATTTGTTTTTCACCGCCAGCAGCTCAAGCACACTCGCATACAAAAACAGTACAGTTAGAGCTTAAAAAAATAGATAAATGCAATTAAAAATCATAACGAGATTAATATGAAAGTAATTAATTAATCTCAATTAATGCACTATTTTGACACCCCTACTAAAAAGCAGACTCTGTTCTTTGTTTTAGGCGGATGTTGCAAGATCATCACTATATTGTAATTAGTTGTTTCTTTTTTTTTGTGTGTGTGTGACAACCCCAATATTTCCTGAAAATGCTATGAAAACCCACTCACAACTGTTTGAGGAATCAACCAAAACTACTGACAACATAACCTCCTTGGCAGAACTATGAGTTGATCTGAAACAGTAACACGCTATTTACCAACTACCTGGTGGGTTGAGGTAAGTCAGGTGTGGAAGTAAAACAGGAAGTGACTCATAGTCAGAGTTGATGTCATTGATGCATACTGACTGTTTCATCCACACAGGTTGACAAGAGACATGTAAAAAACAGTGTGGTTGTTGGGAAAAGATATGGTAAATATTAATAACACAATCTCCAAAATATTCAGGATGATGTAATAATTTCAAAGCAGGTCTTTTTTCCTTACATTCTGTTCAAGGATCCAGACATTCTCTTAACATTTACAATGATTTTATTAGGTTTTCTAGGGGTCATTCAATGTTTTTTTTCTTTTTACTTTTGTTGTTTTTTCACTTCTTCTCTCTCCAGTCCTTGTATTTGACCATGACAGCCTATAGTACAGTGTGTGTGCTTCAAACATAAGGAAACACAAACAAGCAGGGGACAAAAGAAAACGTGGCAGGCTTTAAAAGCTAGAAGGTGAACAGTATTGGAAACTCCTTTTTGTTGATGCTAAAATGCAGAATTTGTCCCTTAGATTTTCTTTTGAATCTTTTGTATTTTTCATAGATTTATTAAAATAAAAGAAAACATTGTGTGTCCTTGTGACAGGCTGCTAATAAAAATCACTAAAATCCCCATTTAAAATAAATTATTTGCAAAGTTAATTGCATGGACACAACACAAGTTTAGTTCTTGAACTTGTGAACTTTTTTATGCAGTGAATGCATAATCGGTCAAATAGTAAGTGGCTTAAAAAAAACGTAATTTTGAAAAAGGTCTGGCACTGAACTGAAAACAAACAATGAAAAAAAAAAGCAGCCAAAGTCCAAAGAAAACCTTGAAAATCTTGCAAGAGCCTGGAGAAATAATACGCAAACAAGTTTACAAGAGATTACATTTTAACAAATGGTGACCTAAAACTTTTGCACAACAATGTCACTCCTGTGGCAAACAAAACAAATGAAAGCTGTGGTACAACAGTTTCTTAGAATTTAAAAATATATCTTTTATCAGACAGAAAAACAGACGTGAGTAATTAAGCCGATTTGTTTGAGAGTCACTCTGTAACTGTAACTCACCTGACAGGTGAACGAATGACAACAATCAGCTGTTAATTAGTCAAACAAGGTTCTAGTATTAAAAAAGCAATGAAGAACGTCTTTCCTTTCTGATAAATGAGTGTTGAAAACTACTGACAGGTGGACATAATGACTATCATTAATGTAGCCACATTAGTGTTCTTTAAGGCTGATAATAAAGCATTACAACCGAAGATCCTCATAAACAGGATATGATCCCATAGTTAGGTTAATATTTTAGTTTAAAAAAAATACTGTACCCTCAGATTAATGCTTTGAAACCTCAAATCTGTAAAGGTTGCATGGAAAATATAAATAAAAACAAAGTGCAATACTTTAAACTCATGAACCCACATTTTATATATATATCAAATGTTAAAACTAAGAAACTTTACGATTTGTAGGATAAATAAGGTACAAGTTGAGACAGAATCATGTTTCCCACCGTGAAGCATCCCCTCTGCTTTTAATACCAGAAGAGAGGAAACCCTCTGTAAACAACTGTTTCATTCATCAATAATGCATATCCAGATGTGTAAGCTGCCCATTCACCTTTGTACAGTTGCAATTGTGCGTGCATAAAATCAGGCACCACATGCTCAAATCATTTACATCTGTTTTTCTATTGCACAGACCTGCTGTTTATAAACAGTTGGTTTGTATGGGCAGCATGGTGAGACATGGCTAATTCAAACATTGTTTAAACTAATAAAAAGTATACATGAAACTTGGACCACAATGCATCGCAAAATACTGACTTTTAGCTTGTGCGTTAGCAGCTGTAAAAAAGTAAATTCCATTTGTAATAATGCACCCCCATACCATCAGAGAAGGAGGCTTTTGATTGTGCTAATTACAGGCCAGGTGGTTCGTCTCCCCTTCAGTTCGGAGAATGTGATAATTGTCCAAAAGCAATTAGAATGAGCTTTGGTCCAGGGATGTTTACCTATGACTTCTTCTTTGCATTAACCAGCTTTTGTAGCTAGCTTGCTAAATTGACTTTTTTTTAGCTTTATATCATATGTATTACATATCATGTTATAATGTCATTCTCTCAATAAAAACATACCCAAAATGTTGCTTTCACTCATTCATGCATGTTTGAGAAATCCTTGAATCTCCTGTGGTAGCCATGTGGAGCTGCCTAAACACTTGCTGGGACAAAGCACCACCTATTTGTACAAAGCTCCTCCTCTGAAGCATTGTTGTGATGACATGTTGCAACGGGAGTGTCAGAAACAGTAGGAGGTTCTTAAAGAGACAGATGCAAATTTCAAGGTATTTATATGCAAAGTCAAATTTATTATAGATCTTTACAGCATTTTCCTAACTGAATGTAACAGCACTTGATTGTGATTTATGTGCCTGGAAAGTACATAATACCCCCTTTCAATTTTTTGAAAATATTATTAACTGCAGATAATGGAATCTTGAAAGTCTTCCCAGTTCTCCATTTAGGAACAGTGTTCTAAAATATTTCACACATACTATAATGAACCTCTAAATTCGGCCTTTTATTCTCTGTCCTCTTACTGAGTTCTTGCTAAATAACGTAATATGTTGAAAATTGTTTTCCTTCCCGCTTACCTTACAGCTTTTTGTGACCCCGTGTTCTGTATTTTTTTTTAGAGATGTGCTGGTATCAAATTCAGAATTAGCAGAATGAAGCAATGGCACAACGTTTTAGTTTTAAAATCTTGATGTTTTTCCTATCCTTTTTTTCATGATGTTACATTTAAATTTTAAATAGATTTTCAGCGTTGACCCTCCTGCTAACATTACAATACTGTGAACTGTCCCTTCTGTTAGGGAGACTCAGACAGAAAAGGAACTCTGCAGCAGCCATTGTTCCTCTGTTACTGATTATCCACTCTGCTGCCAACTCAGATTTAGTTGCTTTATTTTTGTTTAACGCCAGAGTAAAAGTTCATTTCGTTGCACCTTTTAAACCTCCCAGGATTGAATTTGATTGCTAAGCTAATTAGCCCTCACCCCCCCACACACACACACCTCCTCCCCTCAATGACCCCTGCAGGTGTGATGCAATCAGTAGCTGTGGCTGATTCACTTTAAACCATTTGATTCAAACACGTTTGAATTAAACTCTTTAATTAGGACAGAACAGCCTGTTAGATCAGATCCAATATTCCTCTAAGGGATTCTCGTCCCCTGAGGATTTTTTGACCGCTTGTTTCTGCTTCGAAATGTTATGCAGTCACTGTGCTACTGCATCGGAAGCAGTAATAAACTCCCATGCAGACACCTACAAGTAAAATAATCAGTTCTGCAGAGGAAATATCAGTTTCTGACTTATTTAAAGAGCGTATCAGGCGTCATCCCCCTCTTCTCTTTCACAAACTTCCCTACAAGACATCAGAGGAGCTCTCCTCTAATCTGTACAACATGCAGGAAACCTCCCACCCACCGCGCATTCATCACGAACCCACCCACACCACCTCGCACTTCGCCGAGCATCCACCTCAGTCAGCACCAGGGGGAGTTGTGAGGTTCATAACAATGAGAGGCAATGAAGTGAAGATGTGCCACGTTTTTATCACACAGGTTCAGGTGGAAGTGAAGCAGAAGTCGGCGCTGCAACAGGTCAAAAAGGAACAAACGCAGCTCATTTAACATTTATCATTTCCCACTATTCTGAGCTCGAGAATGGATGTGTGTGGTCGTCTTTAATCATTTAGTCTGTCGGGGAGAGCGCTGTGATGTACAAATTCAGTCGTAATTAACAATACAAAGAAGGTTTTCCCTTTGTGACAAATATAAAACTAAACTAGAAGGTTAAATCAAAATCATTGCATTGAGGGTGGCTGTGGCAGGTTGGGGCAGGGGTCTGCAACCTTTATGATCAAAAGAGCCGTCTGTGCTCCTGTTCTCACTAATACAATGTGTCCAGAGCCGCAAAACAAGCTGATTATCAACAAGTGGGCCTTTTCGAGGCCTTTTCACAAACCTTTACGGTCAGTGGAGGTGACATTATAAAACAAAAAATACATATATATTATTATTATCATATTATTTATACAGGACAAATATAAAGACCATATTCATGTAAACAAGAAAAATACCATATACAGTTTATACGGAATTTTGTAAAAAACCAGTACAACTGAATTATTCAGGCATTTTTTTCTAATTCTTCTTATTGTACCATACCACTTTTATTTATAAGGCACTTTAAACAGCACAAGGCCAACCAAAGTGCTGTACAGTAGACAGAACAGTTAAAATTGCAAATCAAAATATGGAGCATTTATATTTACAGTACATATAGAACAGAGTTATGATACTCAGTGAAGTTTTGCACCATCTCACTCAGACTCGAAGGCAAGGCAGTAGTAGTGTGTTTTTAATCAATCAATCAATCAATCAATCAATCAATCAATCAATCAATCAATCAATCAAAGTTTATTTGTATAGCACTTTTAACAGCCAACGGCAACCAAAGTGCTGCACAATAGAATAAAAATACAATCAGATAAAATCAAATAAACACTTCAGTAGAAAAAAAAACATGCAAAAAACTGGCCTACTACATGTGCTCTCTGGAGTTAAAAGCCAAAGCAGAAAGATAAGTCTTTAAAAGCAAGACTTGAAGACAGCGAGGGAAGGAGACTGTCTGACCTGTGGAAGATCATTCCACAAGTTTTGAACCTGCTACAGAAAAGGACCTGTCGCCTCAAATTATTTAAAGGTTATTCTGATGGATTTGAGAGAAAGATCATAGAAAGAAATTGGTATATTTAAGTAAAAAACACGTTAGCTAATGTGTTTTACTTTTAGTATAAGTAATATTGATCACATATTTGCATACAAACTGATTTCTGTTGTGGGCATAAAAAAACAAAACAAAATGTATTCTGTTATGTTTGGTCACATTTTGTATAT
>JAUBOC010000043.1:26205779-26217608 GCA_032275365.1 Anablepsoides cearensis
AGAAAGTAGTAAACTCACCGACTACAATTTCCCAAAAACGCCACATATATATCCACTCCCAAGTATAAGAGGCTTGTGGCTCGAAAGCCTCGATAAGACGCCGACGTCTCCTCTGATCACTAGTGTTGTAGTAGCAACATGCATGATTGTTTACATCCACTGCGTGAGTATCACGAGAACGCGCGTAATTTCAGTAGCATTTCTTTCTTAATGGAAACACAGCAATTACGAAACAGTGTTTTTTCGACATTAACAAAATATCGACAAAGTTTTGCACACATTTGTAATGGAAACACACCTAAAGAGGATCTGTCCGGTCTAAGTAAGCGGATGTTATCAGTTAATTGAATGGAACCAATTTTTATCTAATAAACCTTTATTTAGCAATTAATCATAAGTTGATGAATTATTTTCATGCCGACTTCTCATCATGAAGACATTTGGCGCATCATGAAACAGAAAATCTGGCAAAGAACCATGATTTTTAAACAGCTAGAGGCCTACAGATAGGAGAAAAACTGATCTCAGTTTCTGGATGTTTCAATCAGAGATTTGTTGCTGCCATAAAATTCAAAATTACCTTAATTTTTCTTAAAAATGGTACAACTTATAAGTTTAAACATTTGATGTGTACTATGTTGAACTGTAAATAATACATTTGAGATTTGCAAATCTTCATTTTGTTTTATATGAAGGTTTTAGCGTCTTTAGAATTGGAGCTTTTTCTGTTTGAGCTTGGCTGCAGTTGTTGCAGTGGTTAGTATTCAGAGATCAGGTCATGAAACCTCGACACAAAAAGGTTTCCTGTGTTTTTTTTTTTTTTTTTTTTTTTTGTGGTGTCTTTGCTCGTCACATTTTCCACTTACCCTCAGCGGGAGCTGTGGTCAACAGCTTGGAAATCTTGATGACAGAGACTCATTCCAGCATATAGTGAGTGGGCAGGGGGTTCGGAGGTGTCAGAGGTGGCATCTTGCATCATAGTGGAATTAAGTGTCCGCTGGTGGCCGCCCTGGTGTATCTGCTCTGCTGTGTGAGCGTTGGTGCCAGCCCTTGTTGCTGGAGGAGGAGGCATGGAGGGCTGTGGGGGGGACTGACATGTTTAAAGTCCAGGATAACGAAGGTGAATCTGTTTTTCAGTCAAACTTCCAGTCCTCACATTCTTTTTTTTTATTTATTTGTTTGCTCCTATTTGTTAATTTTTTGGGGGTTGAATCTCTTGCTGGATTTTCTTTATTGGCTTTTTTTGCGATGGCTCCTGCGAGTAGCGTCCTCTCGGAGTGTCGTCGAGTGTTTGTGCTCTTCTGTCCGATAATAATCCAAACCATTTCTCTCCCATGCTCTCTCCCCCTGCAAGGAGCGGAAGGTACACAACCTCTGCTGTGTTTGCTTACTAGCAGTTACATCCTATTGGGTTTCATTTTGTTTTTTTCTCCTCTTTTTTTTTTGTTTTGTTGTTTCTTTTTCCTGTCCTAGCTGTATGGCAAGTCTAATTTTCTGTCTTTGTCTTTATTTTTCTGTCTGGAACTTCCATGTATGCATCATATGGGCCATATTTGCATCTCTGACCATAAAAAAAGATTTTTTTTATATACAAAGAAACCACAAGTTTCATTGATTAAAGAGTCATTTTAAATTGGTGTGTAGCTTTGAACAGAATAAATACATTTCTTCTCATTGCCCATGTATGTGTTTGATCATGGAAACTTCTCCTAGTGTCTTTTTTTTTCTTTCATTAGCTGCTAAAAGCTTGCATTTCATGTGTAGCTGTTTTTCTTTTTACCCTTCATCACACTGATTGAAACAAGCTTAACATGGCTAATTTTAATTTGACTATGAAGTGTTTACTCTTCATCTGGTGTTGTTTAGTTAATAATGTTCTGTCTTGTTTTGTTTGTTTTTGTTTGTTTTTAGGTTTTCATAGAGCTGAGTCACATTAAAAAGTGCAATACAGTGAAGGGAGTCTTTGTCCTGGAGGAATTTGGTAATTACACCATCTATTGATTCTAGGCCTGTACTCGGCACGGCAGTAACTCGGCTTCACGGCAAATTTATTGATGAGAAGCTCATAAAGGTTCGCTAAATTGGCTACTTTTCTCCGCTGGAGGAGCGCTGAGCTCTTGATGTCTGCAGGGCGCGAGGCGAGCGCTGAATTTTTCAGAGGATGTAGATTTCAGTCGCCCCGTGGTGTCAGAGCTGCACTTGATTTAGATGATGAGAAGGAAGAGAGAGCTGAGCCTGTGGGTTAGAGAACGGCAGCGAGGAAGAACTCGCCCTCTGCCTCTGCACCACCGTTACTTCCTCTTAGCAACAAAAGAAGAAAATAAAGTATAGGAAGAAAAGGAAAAGGGTAAATGTTTCATCAAATGTCTGTTCCTGTAGTTAAATCTGATTATTAACCAACCCTTTTTTCAATCATGAGGCTTGTAAGAGTTATTGTTTCAATAGTTGTTTCTTACTTTTCTGCTGGTCTTCCACTCATAAACATAGACTTTATTTAAATCAATGGTTTCCAAATAATCTGCTTTTAACCCATAAAACAACAGTAGCAGAGCCCTGTGATGCTCATTAGTATCAGGTCACACAAACAAGCGCTTTGTAACAATATTCATTATGCATTTGTAAGTATACTAACTTCACTCTGACTTTACTCTTTTGTAACAACTAATGCAAAAAAAGAGAAATCATAGAAATGTAGTTGATTCTGAAAATCTTTTCAAGGCCCCACCTTAATGTTTCAGGACTCACAGTGGTGTCCCGACCCTGGGACAACTGCTCTAAATCTCCCACAAAAACTAGTTTCTTCTGCTTGTCACCATATGTTAGCAGTGGTGAATGAAAGCAGCTGAAAAAGATCCCATTTTCCCCAGTTCAACAGTTCAACTGCTCTATAGTAACACAAACCTGTTTTAGATCAGAAGCTGCTGCTCTACACACTGCAAAAACTGTCCTTCTAACCAAGTTTTAAAGTCTTATATCCATCCACAAAAACTGATTGTGTCAGAATATTAATCTTGTTTTCAGAATGTTCAAGATTATTTGTCTTGTTAGCCTGAAAATTTGACTCAAATGAAGTCAAAAATTTCTGCCAATGGAGTAAGAAGATTTTACTTTGTAAGATTCTTGAAATACTTGATTTGACTCAATTTTTTCTTATTTCAAGAATCTTACCACGTCAGTTCTCAATCAGTTCTTGTTTAGTAAATCAGTCTCAAAACAAGATCAACTAGACTTTTTTTGGCTGGATATAAGGTTTTAAATCTTGGTTAGAAAGACAGTTTTTGCAGTGTACAAAATTCTTTAGGTCTAAATTAAATTTTAATAACAGAAAACACCTCAGTTAGATATGACCAGGAAAAACATGTAAGGAAAAGTTTAAAGCATCCTGTTATATTCAAACCAGATTAACCCCCAGAATAATTGAAACTATGACTTAGGTTTGGGCAATATTGGCAAAAAAATGAATCATCGGGGCATTTAGATGATGATTATTTATATAAGGATTAATAGTTGATGATTGCACTTGTATGTTTTTGACTCTAAACCATACAAGTTGTAAAACGATACTTTAAAACATCAGTCAAACTTATCACAGTAGCACCTTTTCCACAATATGGAGTGGCAGCAAATCTTTAGTGATGCAGGATGCCATGGGTTCACATGTCCACTTGATAGAGAGTACAACCCACACAAAAATATCATGTGACATTAATTGCAAAGTGGCAAATATTAATTGTTGACCGTTTTTCTTTTGATAAATTGCCCAGCATATGATTTTGCTCAACCCTACTATGACTCCAGAAATGTATTTTTGGGTGGTTTAAAATAATCACACACATTATTTATAAGTTCAAACTCGTTAGTATTGTAATGTATAAAAAAATGACCAGGATGGAAATTCAAACAAAATGTAGCAATGTTCTGTAAGCAGCGCAGACTGAAAATGACTCCTAACCAGGTTTATGTCTGTTGAGACACAGCTGGGCTGTCAGTCAGTCAGTCTCAGAGGATTTGTTTTAACATCACAGTTTCAGCAGGACAGAAACTCACACATTAACTAGTAACTCAGTTTAATCCAATCAAGACATCAGTGTCACTGAGGTATTTTTGAGTTTCTAGCTGATTATTTTTAAAGAAAAAGTCAGATTTAGTGATTTGGAGTGGACATATTCAGACTAAGCCACAGGTCAGATTAGATCAGGACGTGCCAGCTGTTTTAAGTCTAATCTGAAAAAGGCGTTGGGCTGAGAGGTGGAGGCTGAGAGCCGGGCTGGGTTACTGCTGTGCCTCTGTGCTGCTTTTGTAATGTCGCTCCTCATCTTTGCCACTATGAAAACCTTCATTCTCCAGCAGGTAAAGTCTTGTCACCTTTCTTCTTTAAACGAAACCCGTGCCCATCACTTCCCCATTTCACCCCTTTTCTTTTTTTTTTTTTCTTTTTTTTTTCCTTTCCCACCTCCTCCGTACCGACGAGTGTCCCTCCTGCTTCGTTCATCACTTGCTTTGCCTTTGGGAGCTCCCCTCAGACATTGTTCCTCACGTGAGCATCACCTCCTCCACTCCCCCGCCTCTGTGTCTCTGTCAGGGGGGGGGGATGTCAGGCGGGACCCTGCTTGTGACGTGTGGGGGGTTGAGCAGAGGGATCCCACATTTCCCAGCCCTCCACATCTGTCCAGATATCTGCCTCTTCATCTCTGCAGCGGGTTCACAGTTACTAATGAAAAGGTTTTTTTTTTCAGCTGCCTTTCTGTGACGTCACAAATCACAGGGGTTCAGGGAGGGAAAGTCGTCCTCTTCTTCTTTTTAATTTTTTTTCTCCCTCTCTCTTTCTCTTTCTCTGTCGTTTATTCTTCATCGGTCAAACCTTATAACCTCTGCAGTCTGTTGTTAAAAGACCCTTGTGGTTTTATTTGTCCATGCAGTGGGCCATGAACGTGTCACCAGCAGCCTTTTATCATCATCCTAATCAGTCCTTTGCTGGACTTTAAGTGGATTAAAATCTAAATAAGATACGTCTGGCTGAATTGGTCATTAAAAAGGAATAAATAGATTTGGAAGGAAATCTAAAGTAGTCCTGTCTGTGCCGGTGAAACTCTTCTTGGCCCACTTGTTCTTCTGCACCGTGTTGAAAAGTTCAACCCTGTTAAACTCCTCAAAGCTTCACACATGAAGCCATCATGGTTCCTGCTGCCTTTGAATTCTCTGTTTTGTCTCTCGTACCGACATAGTTCCTGAAACTAAAGAAGTGGTGATCCACAAGTACAAGACTCCCATGGTGAGTCCCCGTGTCCTCCATCTTTAATCTGTGCTCCTCTTTGTTTAGGGCTCTTTTAGTTTGGTATCATGAATATCAGAGTTTGTTTTTTTTTTACCACATGAAGAGCATGTTGTACCTGAAGGTGGAACTGACTGCATCTGTGCCATGATGGGTTTTAAAGTATTCATGAGTTTTAACAGCAGTGGGACTGAGAGTTTTTCTTTCTTTGACAAATCAGAATAAAAGTGTTGATACCCCCCACCTCCTCAATATACAGTACTGAGTTGGACGTGTTTCTGCTCTGACACAGTGTGATGTAAATGAACATTAAATAATTTTACACAAAGCACTCAGTTCTTTAAAACGCAGAAATGACAAGTTTACTAGGATGTTTGGGATTCTGTTTCCCAGGTGAACTGTAATACTTTTTATTTTTGTTTCATAGAAAGTCCACTAGATGTCAGACACACCTTTCTTTCATTCAAACCATCATTCATGTCTTTACATTACAAGGAGTTTATGTTTATTAGGGCTGCAACGATACAGAAAATTCACAATTCGGTTTGGTTCCATATTTTAATCTCATGGTTCAATATGTTTTAATACAAAAAAGAGAAATTTCCATGCCCTTTTTAACTTGCAATTTATTAAAATTAATAATAAACATTTGTTTAACCTCAAAAATCCAGTTTTTAAATTAAAAGTTGCAGAAACAGCAAGTTTCCCAGTGGATCTGCACTTGAAATTACAGCCTAGGTGGAATAGTTGAACACAGATCCACTGATCCTTCAACACAGAGCGTCTTCAGAAGACAAGCTGAAAAAACACATTTAAATCTGTATTCTTCAATACATAGTGTGTATTGAACCTAAAGCTCTGTATACAGGTACATGTATTGTTGCATCCCTATTGTTTACATATAAAACAGAAAATAAAACTGACCCTGACATTGTCACAAAGATGGGCTAATATATTTACCTACCTCCAGATTCCTGTTTCCATCTATGACTCAGGTCTGAGTATTAAATACACACATTAGTAAAATGTATGCAAAAAAAATACCTTGAAGCACAAAATTAATAATAAATGCTTGATTTTCGCCACTGTTGGTAACTAAGATAAGTTATTCATGTTCATATTTCATAAACAATAATATTCACAATTCCATTACTTTTAATTTGAATTCTACTTTAGAACAGGGCTATTCAACTGGGGGCCACTTCTGGCCCATGAGTGACCAAAGTTCTGCCCACCAGTTGGTTCATTCATCTCTTCAGTTTTCTACTTTAATCACTCGAAGTTCTTTTATTTAGACATAGACATGTTTGGTGTCTACAGAAGCTGGTAAAAATCATTTCTATGAACATCCAAGACGGTTTAAACTACAAGCAGTTGAAGATAAAACTATGAAAGTGAAAATAAAATTGGTTTAAAATGTTGGTAAATCAGAGATGTCAAAATATAATTTGTGTTAAATATGAGGCAGAATGTGTTCTTCTTGTTTTTGTTTAATTATCACTACTTTTATTCCATATGGTTCTGTGTGTTGTATTCCTGATTAAATGCAGCAAAATAAACAATTTCAAAGGTTACAGATCTTTGTAAGACTTGGTTTAATTACATAATGGCTTTAATTCCTGGATGTTGACATGTTGTAACTTCGGCCCTGGATGAATTTAGTTGAACAGCCCTGGTTTATAAAATGAAGCTGGATACAGCAAATAGCTGATGACGTCCAATCCAGTGATGTATGTTGATACATGAGACTTGTGGATAATGTAGTGTGTTTGAATCATCTGTAGCTACAGCTGGTGAGAGTGACTCTGAGTTTCTCAGTGATGGTGCAGTAAAGACATATTTCTTGTTTTACCAGATCTGCTTGTTTTTAGTTTTAGTCAGACAACTTGTTGGCTCGTCCACATGAACCATCTCTCTGTGTTTTAGATTTGGGTCCTTCCTAACATGTTAGCTTAAAGCCTGTTTTCTTTCTTTTTTAATGAATTCTAAAGTGTTGAACCTGTCTTCTCCTCCTTTGCAGGCACATCAGATCTGTTACTCGGTCCTCTGTCTTTTCTCATACGTGGCAGCAGTGAAGGGGAAGGAGGGGGAAGGAAAACCCAAGATGCTGTCGCCGAGACCCCTTCCTAGCTAGTCTGCGCCGCCGCCCCGCCCCGCCCCTCGGCGTGCCTCTCTACTTGAAACGGCGTCTCAGACTTTTGACAATCCCAAACTGAAATCTTAAGCACACACTTCCTGCTCCTCTCCTCCTCCTGTGTAGATAGAAGCTCCGAGATGCTTTTTATCCAGTTGTGTCGACACGTTTGCTCTGTGATGTCGTGTAAATACTCCCAGCTTCCCCCTTTTTTTTTTTTTTTTCTCCATCGCTGTTGTTCCCGTGTTCCAACTAGCTGCACATTGTTGACTCTTTAATCCCTCCCCTCTTCCATCGGCTCCTATTCTTCCTGCTGCCAAGATCCAACAGTTTTTAAATCCACGCAGGGATTAGCCCGAGCCACAGAGCGCATGCAGGTCCCGTGCACACGCAGCCTCCACGTTCACTACACCGAAGAACCCGCCCCCCTCCCCGCCTGTCGAATTCAGCGATTGTGTGTTACTCTGCGCTCCTGTGTTTACTGTAAAGTCAGTCTGTCCAAGTTTGAAAAGCGCATCCAGAGACCCACGTTCCATACTGAACAAGCTACTGTACACTGCACCAGAGCATGTAAACTCCTCGTAACCGTGTTCACCCCTAAAATCCCTTTTCAGTGTTCTCAGATGTGCCCCCCACTAGTTTGGCCCCACCAGGCTCAATTACTGTTCTAGCTCTACTGTAAAACTTCTCGTCTGTGGTCCTCTGGTATTAACTGCATGTTACTATAAGGCTGACGAATAAATATTATATATATATTTCTATATATAGTATTTATTTAATATATATTTGACTGTACATTTCACTGGAGAAAAAAAAACAAGAAAAAAAAAGTTACAAAATGTTGATTTTTTTTGCTAGATGTGCAATACTTAAGAAGTAGTTAGCCATTGCCAGAGCCAGGTTTCCCTTCAGTTGTCTGGTTCTCACAGGGTGAAGAATGTAAGAGTTTTTTTTCTTTTCTATCGTGTGGATTTACTGAATATTCAGTGTGACATGACTGTTCAAAGTGTCCAACAGATGTATTCATCGGTCAGGCAGAGGGCAGAAAACAGCCGCTGTGTTGCCGTCGTGAACGAAAACTTGAGAGAGAAACTAAAACTGAAGTTGATTGTTTTTATCAAAGCAGCTTAAAAGAGTTGAGCCATTTACTGAACTAAACCACCTCTTCAAGCTGTTTGATCATGAACCCGCTGTAACATTCTGATTAGAATCATTCAGATAAGTCTGGTTATAAACATTTGGTCTTCCTACTTTACTAACCTGCTTACACCGACTAAAATAACTCGTTTTTATAAATATTTTTCTTCAGACCCAATAAATCCAGTTAAACATTTACTTTGTTGGTCAGGGAGTGTGTGGGAGGAAGGTAACAGTAAACTTCCAGCTGCGGACGAAAATCCTCACACTTCCAGGAAACGAGTTGAAAGTCTGAACAACAACGCGGCACAAAACAAATTCTGACTTCAGAGGTCGTGTTTACAGCTGATCCGGGTGGAAGCACAGTGGGTTTGTTCCCCGAGCAGAGCTTCAGCTGCTTCACCTGCTTTTATGCAATGAGGTTAGAAAAACAAAAAGTTTCCGACTAAACTCAGGAGCAGGTTTGTGTCCTCTGTCTGACCCTCAGGTGTGGTGGTCCTCACGAGCAGCTCATCCTGTCTTTATGTTGTGTTTGTTCCATGTTGGTGAAGAACAGTTGTACCCACTGCTCCATCCTCCAGTGTGTGTGTGTGTGTGCGCGGTGTGTGTGCGAGTGGTCAAGTGGTGTAAAGTTTCTTCTATTCAGCAATATATTGCCATCTCACTGGAAGAGGGTTGATTTTGATCCTGACATGCTTGTATTTTTAGTAACTTAACTCTGCAGAGGAGATGCTGGTTGGTTAAGGAGAACGCCGGCCGAAGCATCGAGCTGAAAAGTTTTGTTTCAAACTGGAATATTTCACCTGAGCTCTGATTGTAGTCGCTGCGAGGAGGGAGGGATGGTGATGTCAGGTGTAAATATTCCAGTGGTTTTTTTGGGGGGGGTTAAAAAACAAAAAAAAAGTATTTATAGAATTATGTACAGCTTTGGCAATATAATAAAGATGTCCTAAATGAAGCTCGGTGGTGTTATCTTTCTGAAACAAAAAGTAGAAATCTGCTGGTTTAACACATTTTACTCAAACTCAAAGCAAAGTTTAGTTTTCAAAGTAATTTAATTGGCAGAATCATTCTTGATAAGACATTTGATTAAAGTCTAACATGCTTGTTTCTGTGGTGACAGTACATTTCTGGGAAACAGGCAGGTCCAGAACATTGGCTCAAACAAACAGAGGTAGCATAGCTATAGCAGCTTTAGAGGCATACTGGTCTAATCCCAACATAATCCAGCGTGGGATTATGTTCAACTAATGGCACATGAAGGACTTTCGATTGGAAAAACAAACCAGGAAACAAACTTTAAAGGGTCGCTCGGTCCAGCTCTGTGTTTTTAAGACTTAATCATTTTATACATTTTTTAACACACACACTAAGCTGGAAAGTGCAACACCTTTACATATATTATTTCCTCTTTAACTCTCAGCTGTAGCAGGTTTTAGACACGTCCTGAACTCCCGGGAAACTCAGACCAAATATTTTTCTGTATGTGGAAAATAGGAAGTAAATCTGTATAAATAAACTTTTAGGCCAAATATTTCATTACAGCATGAAATGATCAGAAAGGAAAAAAATATAAAATACAATTTACTTTAGGTTTAAAAAAAAAATCTAAAAGCACCTTAAAATCAGAACGAGGCATTTTTTTCCCTCTTTGCATTGCTGTGTTGCACAATGTACACTTTTAAAATTGACACATTTTTGTCCCCCTAATAAAATTAAAATCATTCTGTGGACTATCAAAAATATAAATTTGGGTTATTTACATTATTAGTTGCTAACTGAACCCAGCAGAGTCCGGTTGGAGTGTGAGCTGTCCTGTGAGTCAGCAGTGAAGCAGCGTGTGAACCCACTGGTTAAACGTGTCCGCAGCTCGTCTCCTCCTGGACGCTCCTGCGCAGAATCCTGAGGCGGGACATGACCTCGTCCCAGTCCAGGTAGGCGCCTTCCAGGAGTCTCAGCCTGTCGGACCTGCTGATGAAGTTCTTCCTCCCGTGCAGCAGGCGCCAGTTGTCAAAGGTCACGATGTCACCTGAGAGAAAAGCCTGGACAGTCAGCTCTATGTGCTGGTGTACACGCTTCTACTGTAATCAAATTTTATCTTTCTATGTCACACACACTGTGTTTACCACGGTCTTTATTTCAAAGGAACTAAAAAAAGTTCCCTTGATCTTGATTTTAAATAAACAACTTGATCATGATTTTGCCTGTGTCACAGTGAGGGAACACCTGATAATACAGATAAAAAACTATGACAAGAAAAAGCAAATGTTAAGAATTACTGAAGGGAAATAGGAAGATTTGTAACAAACGGTGCAGAGTAAAAAGTCACCTCAATAAGCAACTAAATATTCTAAAATTGCAGAAAAATATTTGATTACTTTATCTGTGGGGGATGACTCAGCTAATTTTAGCTGTTCATGTGTTGACTAGATTTACACTTTGAGAGTTTCGTTAAAATCCTTCCAGTGGTTCACAGGTGTTTTGTTAACACTAGAGACACAAACACAAGCAAACATAAAAATAAAATGTTTTAAAATAGAAAATGCATCTAAATTATCTTTAATATCACAGGGATTCCCCTTCTTCTTAAATTGTTTTATTCTGAGTGGCTCTCCTCCCGACCACTACCTCCACCCGTTTTGGCCGGATTTGGCCCGCAGGCCATCAGTTGGTTATCCCAGCTTAATCACTTCTCATAGAAACAGAACTGATTCTATGAGGACATCGTTATCCAAGAAAAAAAAAGCTACATTGACAACTTTTATGTTAACTTTTATAAACTAAAGTTGAACATGTAGCTGGAAGATGGATCAATAAAAAAGCACGGGGCTCCTAACGTCACACACTTTCATATTCTGTTATTCAGAACCATCACAGCTGCTGAACCTCAGTCCTGATTGGATCTGCTCACTTCTAATCTTCCAACAACTTCATCAGGATGGAAGCTGAAAATAACAGCACCATCCTTCTGATGTCCTGAGTCTGTCCTCCACCATCACGTCTTCATCTCAGTCACTGGATGCTGCGGAGCACTTCCTGAGCAGAGATTTATTTCGGGACTTTCGACAGACCTGGGTAATTTGATTTGTCCGACAGAGACAGAGAAGCCAGTGACGTGTGATGTCGCCCTGACCTTAATGATGATGAAGGTGTTGTTGTACGCCACTGGAACAACACGTGCTGTTTACCATTACTCCTGCAGAGCAAATCATTCTCTCTAAGAACATCCTGCACCTCGTCTGCCTTCTTTTGTTTCCACGCAGAATCACAGCAGCCATATATATAT
>JAUBOC010000043.1:26253365-26264748 GCA_032275365.1 Anablepsoides cearensis
AACCCACCAATGCTTAAATTTTATGTTCCTGCACCCCCAAATGTACCCCTTCTTCTCAGAAGGGGTAAATTCACAACACACCATGAAAATAACTTTTCTTTGTGCTCTAATGAGACGTTTAGGGACTATTTTCTTTCAGAACTTCAGGTACTCGTTCTTCAGCCTGCTCAGTCTCGTGCCGTGGCTGCGGATGATGAGAGACAGCAGCTCGTGCTTGTCCTTCAGGCCCAGTGAAATGTCCAGGGTCTCCTTCAGGGCGTCCCGCGTGTGGACTATCATGTTGAGAAAGTCGTCATTGAGCCGGTGCTCCTCCCTCAGCTCGCTCTCCTGGCTCTGCTTGAACTTCACCTCCAGCTCCAGCAGGGACTTTTCCGAGCTCGTGAACGCCTCGCCGATCTGGGTCGTCTCCTTCCGCAGGTACTTCCCGTAGCTGTCCTCTCCGTCCAGGTCGTAGGAGATGCTCTTGCCGATGCCCTCCAGCACCCGCGCCGAGTCCTCTATCTGCCGCTTGATGATGGTGAAGTCATCCCGGATGACGGCGTCTTGGTCCTCGTTCAGACTGCACTTTCGCTCGTCGGTCATTTTGAAGAGCATCTGGCATTTCTCCGGGTCGTCGTTGTCCTCGTAGTCGCCGTCCGGCACGAAGTAGTGATGAAAAGTTCCGTTTGACATCTCTGGGTGTAAAGGTCCCCGGAAAAAAGCTCCACGCACGGACAGGGACAACATCCCGGCGCTTAGGAGCAAGTGAAGTAAAGCCATAACTCCCACTTGTTCCACTTCTCACACACAGAAAAAAAAGTTTTTAACGCCGGGAGAAAACTAGAGAATCCTAGTTTACTATTTCATTTCAGCGCACGTGAACGTTGCAAATCAAATCCTTGACGTTAGCTTGAATCTAAGCTGTAGTTGTAAAGTTTTCAAGTCCTCTCCTCCCTTCTCCCCTCCCCAAACAAACAACAAATAGTTTTTTTTACAGCTCGTCTGTTGCTCCTTTTTAATCCTCCCTGCCAGTTTGCAACACCACTGAGTACAAGTTGGTCTCGGCGCGGGGAAGAGTTGCTGCTGCTCCCGACTTCTCCCGGTGCCTCAAACGCAACATCTGGTTGTCTGAAGTGCCGCTCTTGGCTTCTTGACTAATAATACCTCTGAGCTCCTCTCAGATTACAGCTCCTCCGTCATTTCAGCAGGCTGCATCCACTCCAGCACCGGGGCCAAGCTGTAAAAACCTCACCGAAACACAGACAGGCCGAGTTTATGTTCACTCTCACAGCCCTGACATGTTGGCAGTTATTTCTCCATTGAGAAACATTCAAGTGACCACATGATAATTTGGAACGCAGCCCTGTAATTAAAGCGTAGTGGCACACTTGAAGAAATTACTCTTTTTTTTTTTTGTAACAGCTGATGACAACTTATTCTGCAGCACAGCAGCCTTTTTTTTTTTACAAGGATTGTTGACAAAATCAACTTTTATTAAAGTTTCATAATATAACAGCAGAATATTACTCTGTTATATTTTATGATTTTTAACACTGAATGATAACTTTTACACACTAACGTGTTGGATTACATTAGAATTAGGTGTCAGTATCATTTTATACTTTTAAAATATAATTTTTAATAGACATTTACTTAAGAGCTGCACTTTCACATCTTCCTTTATTTTCAGTTTTGTACATATATATGTATAGTTTAGAAGTGCATTTTATCCTTATTAGTCTACTTTCATATTGTAAACGCTTTGGTATAAGGCCATGCCTTCAGCAATGGCTGATAGCAAAACATTGTACGCTTTTAAAACAAAGTGAAAATTTACACATTTGTCTAAAATCAATATAGTCATTATCACTTCAAATAAACTATATATATATGTGTGTGTGTGTGTGTGTGTGTGTGTGTGTATGTGTGTATGTGTGTGTGTTTGTGTGTGTGTGTGTGTGTGTGTATGTGTGTGTGTTTGTGTGTGTGTGTGTGTGTGTTTGTGTGTGATTAATTACAAAACAAAGAGTGTTTCAAATATCCAAAATGTTGAAACTGAATACAGAACTCCCCATTAGGAGAGCTATAGGAACAGCATATTTAGCACAATATTATTATTATTGTTGTTGTTGTGGTTATTATTATTATTATTTTAATTAAACACCTGATTTTGTTTTCTGTCCCAATCAAGTATTACACATGTAATAAAGAAAATGGTGCAAAGATGGAAGTTTATAATTCAGTTCAAACTCAAAATGGACCATTTCTAAATTCCCAGTCAGAAAAATCAATTGAGAATGATTAGTCCAAAAATCAATAATTTCACTTATCCTGACCTTAATATCCTTGAATCCTCAAATCCTTGAATCCTTAAAATTCAACATAAAATAATATATAATATATATTTAATTTAACTAATTTTACTCTGGTTTTGGTGATGTACCTGTCCAGGGTGACCTCTGGAGACAGGCACCAGCTCCTCTGTGACAATAAAGCTGGTGAGGAAAATGAATGAATGGTATAAGTGCCATTAGTAAAGATAACTAACAATGCTTTCACAAAGCAAATTCTCTTCAACTTGGGTTTGTCAAAAAATCTGTTAAATTTTATAAATAAACTGTAGTGACATTAGGTTATTTATGCTTTGTCGTATTTAGTTTTTTTCTCTATTATATCTCACACAATCATAGAGATTCTATTGTCATTTTAGAGTTTTACGGTCAGATTTATTTGCAATAAGAAATAACAGCTTAGAAATGGTAACTGACAATGAGAAAACTGCCATATTACAGAGACAACATTTTCTGTTGTCACACGATTCAACATATCAGTCTAATGTTATTGCCACAAGTATTTGCTAATGTTTCCAATTTGTTCTCACATCAGGCTGCTTGACAGTTTTTACCCCTGCCAAATCACTGCTTTATGTCAGCAGGAATGGGACATTTGGACCTTTTTATTTCTGTCTTTGGGATATTGAAGGTCAGCTGTGGTTTAAATGAGAGCCGTCTTCCAACAGATTACATATGAAACAGGAATGGGATTTTTGTTTCACCCAAACTTTATTTTATTCAAGAATATAAAATGTAAAACCACTGCAAAAATGATTGTATCAAGTCTGTGTACATAAAGTTAAATCTAAACCCTTGAAATGCACTCGTGTTCACATGCTGTTATTTAGTCGTCTTTCTGGCATCAAATGACAAGTTTGGTTTAGTTCAAAGGAAAGTGAAGATCTGTTGAGTAATGAGAGCTCAAAAGTTACTAATCTTGGACCTGTATGTCTACATGTTAAACCCTGTTAGTGTTGGAAGCTGTTTATTTGGATATAAAACCAAAAACAGTGTGTGTTCTTGAGATAATAAACCAGTGCCGTTAAAGGCTTATGTTAAATTAAAGGGTATAACTTTTATCTTGCATAAGCTGATGCAGTAACAGAAGATCTGTCCTAAGGAGAAACCTTTTTTTTTTTTTTTTTTTAAACATGATGCTATAACTGAAGAGCCAACACGTGGAGGTTGATATGACTTATGTTCACTGAGTGTGTGCATATTGTTCCAGCGGAAACTAAGATATATGATCAAGTACCTCTGAGGAGTCCTGTGCTCATACTTTCCACAGCCCAGCTGATTATTAATGGTCATGACAGGCAGGAGTTAAGCTTTGTAAGAACAACTTTCAGCAGTAGGCATATTTTTGCAAAGGTTTTGGTAAATTTAGCTGATTGTAAAATAGAGGCCAACTGATCTCTAAGTTCTTAGAAAGCACAGCAGTAAAACAACATAAAAAACAAAATAAAACAGAATTTGTGAATTTTTTTAGCTCATAAATTCCCCAAATTAAAGAAATAAAGTTTTATATAACTGTGCTTCTGGGGAAGTCACACCCACTCTCTGCTGGACGCACAGGTGTGGAAAAGATCCACAGCTCCAAACATCTGCGTTCACAGCTCCAGGGATCTGAGACGGGTCGTTAACACTCGGAACGTCTTCAAGACGGCCCACCAGCGCCTCTGCTTCTTTGTGCTGAGGCAAGCAGAACCCAATGATCCAATGCTGGCAGCCTTCTACAGCTAGAACCTGGTACCACAGGTCAGGTGACAGCCCCCTAGAGGACCACTGTAGCATCTCTCCACCAGCAGGAGCAGGACAGTCCACATCATTAGTGAGCCACAGATAACTAAACAATGATGCTGTTGCACCTTCCTCACCTGACTTCAGTCCTGCTGAGAACTTATGAACCCTGTCAACACCTGTCAAACCTGCTTCAGCGAGGCTGTGGACAGTTGATAAAGAAGCAGATCATGGAAACATCAGGAAACAAACTCAATTTCTGATTATTAGATTAGATTAGATTAGATTAGATTATTAGATCGTAACCACAGATTAGTTAACCCCAGGTGTTACCTTCTATCTTTTTCCAGAAATCTAATAGCAGATTAAACATTTCTGTTGCCAAATAACTTCATACACTTCTATATGTACCTTTAAAAATATACATTTCTTATTATGCTCCTTTTGTCAGAGGTAATATTAAGATTTATCGAGAGCACTACATTTGTTCTGGTATTTTCTTCCACAGAATAATGAGAGCTGCCACATTCACCATCTTTATCAAACATAAAAATGACTATAGCTCTTCCAATTTTACAAAAATTGAACTAATATTGTGTGTGTTAGTAGCAGAGGATTATTCCCAACACATACTCTAAGCACTAATCTGCTTTTTAAATGTTGCATTTATTATTGTTAACATATTGTCTGTTGACAAAATATAGCTCATAAGCCCCAAAAGTTATAACTGGATATAAAAGTCATAAACATTTAGAGTCAAGTGGTCCATCACAGATAATTGACCTTAACAAACACAAAAATGGCTATAACCTGCCTAATATACACAGATATTTAGCTATGGTTTAACTTGGTGTAGAAGCAGATGAGAGTCATTCTCAGCACATGCCCTGAGAGCTAACACATGCGCAACGCCACAATATCACATAAGTCTGATCAAAACTTTAATGCATTCTTTCCAGGAATGCTATAGACCCTTAAGCTGTTTTGAAACACATAAAATCTGTAATATTTACAAATCAGAAAATAAACAACACTGTTACACATAATAGTTTGAAGTTGTTTTGAGGTCTTATAAACTTTACGGTAGATAATCTGTAAATATTCTCACACTGCCCGACCTTTAGTAAAAGTTTGGTTGTTCATATATGTAAACGGAAAATGAAAGACAGCGTTACATAACTCTTACATAAACTGCTGTCTGCAATGTGCATCAATGGGATTTATGATGTGGGGGAAAGAAAAAAAAATCCACATTCTTCATTTTTCATCCTGTCAGCGTCCGACCTCAAACACGGGAAAGTAAAACAAAACAATTTGTTAATTTATTTTTTTCTGTCAGCTTGTCTTTGTCTCAGTGTCACAGTGTCCCAAGTTTTTGTTGATTTACCGTCATAGGTTTTACTCATGATAAATATATATTTTTTAGAAAAGCCATGACAAACCGCCGACTGCCAATTCTCCTCCTAATGTTTGCTGCCTTTTCTGATTACTTACAAGCACAAAAGGCACAATGTGGTGATCTGCAGTATTTTAAACTGGGTACCCAGTACGCCTTTTTGCTGTTGAACAATATTGTTGTGTTTTATTTGGTTTAAAATCTCTTTTCTCAAAACCACCACAGGCTGCTTTTTGTCCAAAGTTCAGAGAAAAGTACTGACAAAGAAAATCCTCTTAGCTTTTGGCTCTCTATAGATCCGTACTTGAATTAAATCTCTGCACTGCTGATGTCACTAAATGATAAGCCTTTTGGAGAACCAGAGTGGCCTGAGAAGCTCATCTCTATCATTATCACTCTGCGCCGAAAGCTCTACTCTCACAGAAAGAACAGTGTTCTTTAAAAAAAAAAGAAGCTTATTCATTCAGCACAGAAGCAACAGCTCGAAGCAACAGCTAAAGATTCTTTGTTTCAAAACTGCTCAAGGCCTATAATTGGATGAAATGTGTATTTAGCAGTACAGCACCACTAAAGTTCCTCATTTGCAATAAAGTGCCTCCAACTTTGGATTAAACAGACCAAGTTGAAATTGAATCCCAGCTTTGAGAACTGTTTCCAAACTGAACCTGACTTTTAGTGATTCAGCAGCAAGGCTCGGAGTGTTGCTTTTGATTGTAGGTAAAGGGGGTTGTTTTCAGATTTTGGCACTAGCTGACACCAGGCCCTCACGGAATTGGATCATAGTGTTTGAAACGCTGTTACCTGAATTATATTGTCACTCTGTGTGTACTGTAGGGCCTAAAAGCAGACTGAGGCTCAGCAGGCAGTCAGGTGAAGGAAATAACTTTATTAAATGAACAAAATAAAAGGAAATTGAGGAGACAATAAATCAATCCAAACGTACCAAACATGCCTTTCATGTTAGAGTTTAAACTAAAATTAGGACTAAGGTTAGGATAATAAAGAATGGATTGATAGCTTGTGGCACAGTGGTTCAGTTGGTAGAGCTAATGTCTCCAAGAAGGTCGTCAGAACAAATCAAGGACCAGGGACCTTTCTGGGTAGAGTTTGCATGTTCTCTCCATGCATGTGTGGGTTTACTCTGGATACTCTGGTTTCCTCCCACAGACCAAAAACAAGACTATGTTAAATGTTAACTCTAAATTGTCCCTGGGTGTGAGTGAGAGTGTTAATGGTTGTTTCACTAATTTATCTCTACATACGTACATTCACTTATTTGCAAGAGTTTCAGTAAAATCTGTCATGTGTTAATGAGATATTTTGCTAACAGACAGTGTTTAGTCTATGGTTATGGTGAGTGGGGATGGATAAATAACCCATATGAGTGGGGGCCTCGTAGGTTGGTCCATTGCTCTCTGCAACAAGACACTGAGCTTTAATCAAACCTTTGTGTTCCTTGGATGAAGGACACAAGGTTAGAAACACTCAGTGTTCTGAGCTTCTCTTCTTTGCTCAGAGTGAGGCAGTGGCCTAAGTAGTGCAAAGAGGTCTCTTAATTCAATGCCACAGGTGCAGACCATTCTCATGGAGTCCCATCACCATTTTGTGGCGGTTGAGCAGGTTGTGCCCAGTTAGAACTCCAAACAGTGGACTTAAAGTTTTACTTGTCAGGGCAATAAGAGCTTTCCCAAACCTAATATTTGGGCTATTATTTAGTTGTCTACAGTCAGTCAGTTCCCTCCAGCAGATTGAGTGTTGACATCTAATCCAGGCCTACAATAGGATCTGGTCCTTTGAAGTGAGCCTGACTGCCAGCTTTTGAAAAGGTAGTCAGCTCTAATGCCAGTATGTCCTGGTACCCAATTAACAGTAACACTGTTATCTCAACCCAGTTGGTTGACTGCTTTGGCAAACTCCCAAGTCAGTAATTATATACGTGTGACCCTTGGAGAACTCTAATAGCAGCTTGGCTATCTGTTAGGATGAATATTTCCTTCTGTGTACACTGAGGGTATTTGAGAGATGCCACACACTGGTGGATAGTATATATCTGGGATTGAGATACATTTGCAAAACTGCCTAGTAGGTATCTGTACTCTCTCTCATTATGGTTGTGCAAATCAGCACCCCTGCACCAATACAAATGTAGTGGTGCCAGGTCCGGTAGGACTTCAATGGCTGCTGTGTGTGTTGTTCTGATGGAACCTGTGATGCTCAGGCAGCCTGTTCATTAGCATCACTCTTGCCACCCCAACTTAAGGCTACAAGGCAGCCACAGCTGAGACATCTGGAACAGGGGAGGATGACTTCCTTAACCACTCTTCCACTGCCGCCCCAAACATTAGAATGAAAACTGAATTCACCTATAACCAAAGTAAAGACAAAGAAACAACAAAAAAACTTGCTAATACAGTATAAGAGATACATTATTAAATCACTGAAAATAGGAAGAACTCACCTGTGGTAAAGAAAAGAACAAAGCAAATAAAACTAACAAATATTTATGACACCACATTACCTAAAACAAAAGACCCAAACCCAAAAATCTGAGCTATACTGTATGTTATAAATCAACCTTTTGACTGTCCAATCAGAGCAAAATTGTATATAAAATGGAAAATTTTACTGAACTAGGGTAAAAAATAAGCAAAGAATCAACACAAGCCATAATTAATCGCAACAAGTGAGTTTATGACATACACTTCTGTCCTTTTTCTAGACAGCAGCCAGCCATGTTTAGTTCTGCAGCAGAAAAAGGTAATACGAAGTACCTTTTATGATGACATCACTGTGTTCAGTACCATCATAACGTGGCAGTGGTATAAGGATCAGCATAATAACGACCGATTGTCACAGAAAATGTCATCATTCTGACAAGCACGAAGAGTTTAGCTGCAGAAGAGTGATGAGTCTCATATATGTATTAAAGGTGAGATTTCACACAAACTCGGAGTCATGCAAATTGTAATACTTAAATATAATCAGTACAAAATGGTACCATGATAAGAACGTTTTCAGACTATTCTGGGGGCTCATTGGAACCACAAGATTTCTGGTTTGTCTAAAGTTGATGAGAATTGTTAGATTATTGGTTAGATGTGTCAGAATCTGAAGGTGGAGAGGGGGTGGGGGGTGCAGGTGGGGGTAATCCAGGCTAAGTGGATCCAGATAAGGGAACAGCTGGATGGATCTGAAGGTGAGCTCAGAAGGACGTGCAGGACATTGATCTCAGATTGTCTTCCCTTTTTCTGTCCTCTTCCATCTATTTTTTTTTCTTTAACCTTGATAAAAAATTGAATGAGGACAAGGAAATCGAATGTGGAGTTTGTAAGAACTTACGGCGTTGAGGGTACAAAAAACGGAAAAAAAAAATCGAACAGTGCTATCTCCTTTCCTTCTGTAAAGCTAAAGAAAATCACAAAAGGAGCTCAACGCTTATCTTTGTGTAGCACATCTTATTCTTCTTCTCCTGCTCTTGTCACGGCTGCTACGCAACAAGTGAGCATTGAAGTTGCTCAAGAGAATTTGACAATTCAGTCCAGAGTTTTATTTTTTTTTCTGCAGCTGCTTTTCAAACATGCACTTCACAGCAAGAGATAGAGATCCCCCCCCACCCCCACCCACGCCACACACCACACACACACAAAACGCACGCTTTCAGTGTGAAATACAAGGAATAGAATGCAATCTTTGCAGCGCCCAGGAGGATGGACTTTTACACAGACGGTACGATTTGGAAATGTCTGCGTTTCCATTACAACACATTGAAAATGATAGATGAGGCTCCCAAATGACCGTTTTTGTCTTGTGAGTCATGCCACATGGATTTGAACGTATCCACAGCACTACTATCTCATTCCCACAAGCGAAACAAGGCCATCAAACTGCACCCTTTCACCGAGGGGAAGACGGCAGAACTTTGACTGACTCTTTATTACACAGAGGTGCATCAAACACACCCATCCATACAGATCAGGTACACATACACCTCTGCACATACGTGGTAGTAGCTGAGAGTTATCTCTTACACACCCTGAGATTTAGCATACGATTGTACAAAACATTATGCAAAGTTTGACCAAAATGACCACAACTTTTCAACGTAAGATGTTTAGAGTTGAAAACTCGGGCACAAAAGACATGCATTCCTTCGAGGAATGCTAGATTTTTCATTTTAATTAACACATTTCGATGCTGTGGTAAGCAAAAACATGTTTCTGGTCATGGCCGCTCTTCAGCTCTTGGCCAGCTCCACCGAGCAGACGCATGACTTCATGCTCTGTAAAATTCACCTGATTCTCTTTCAAGGCACTTAACCATTTTTCGAGGCATCCTGGCAACATAACTGTGCGATGCATCACGCTTTAGTGCCGTACTTAGGCACAGATGTAGTCTGGGTAATGAACTGTAGCGTGCCCCCCCCCTCCCGTCTGCCCTATTTTTTGGGTTATTACTTCAGCTTTTCTACACACATCTTCATATGTTTGTCATTGATGGGAAGTACTTTGTGATCAGACTGAAAAGAAATAACTTTATTGTGAGGAAAAGCAACAACAGTAACTATAGGTTTGTACCCATGAATTACATATCCATACTCTCTGAACTGTCAGCTGTAAAACTGGCTGAATAAAAGTTTCACAACTAGCTGTTCTTCAGGGACAGGGCTTATGAAATAATGGAGTATTTGGAACTCACAGTAATACCTTTTGGACTATTAGTTGTTATGTTTGCACATGGTTTCACCTGCCAACATTCTAGTCATTTTACTTAGGAACTGGGAGAAAAACCTCTGGAGTTATTGCATTGATTTTACATCACCACTGTTCAAACTCTTCCTTCAAGCTGGCACTGTAAAATGTCTTTAGGAGGAAAAAAAGAAGAAAAAGAAAAAAATAATTAAGCAACTTGATGTAATTTGTATGTTAAGAATTGTACAACCCCAATTCCTATGAAGTTGGGACATTGTTTGAAACATAAATAAAAACAGAACATGATGATTTGCAAATTCTTTTCAACCCATAGTCAGTTGAATACACTCCAAAGATGAGATATTTCCTATTCAAACTGTCATGGTCTGCATCTGTGTGTGTGAGTGTGTCTGTTCTGTGAGTGATTTTTGGATACTACTTGTGCTTCTGTCTTCTGGTTTCTGTAACTCCCTGTTCAGCTCCTCCTGCCTGTCTCTGCTTCAGCCCCGCCCACACTCACCTGCTCCTCATGTTTCCTTCCCAGGTGTTCCTTGTTCCATCTCGTTAGTCCCTCCTTATATTCTGTTCTCTGACCTCAGTCTGGTGTCATTGATTTGTTTGTATGATCGTCTCCAAAGTTCCTATATATCTCCATCATCAGTGTTTTGCCTTCCATGTTGCCTGGTCATGTTTCAAGATTGGGTTGTTAGTACCTTTTTTTTTTTTTTTTTAAATAAAGCCTTTTTTTTTTTACAACTTTTTAAGACCATTGGCATTCAGTCTGTACCTGTTGGATTACACAAACGGATAAACTTTGTTTTGTTTTTTGAAAAATTCACTTATTTTGAATTTGATATGCCTGCAGCACATTCCAAAAAAGCTGGGACAGTTGTGGAATGCCCCATAACACCTGTTTGGAGCATTCCACAGGTGAACAGGTTAACTGGAAACAGGTGAGGGTAATGATTGGGTATGAAGGGAGCATCCCAGAAAGGCTCAGTCATTCAAAAGCAAGAAATAGGGAGAGTTTCACCACTTTGTGAATAACTGTGTGAATGTTTCTCAACAAACAATTGTAAAGAATTTAGTGATTGTATCATTATGTGCTTCAGGCACATTGTATTTTATTTTTGCTTTTTTCTAAAGTTTTTGTTTATAGTTGGGTATTTTTTCATTTAGGTTCTTTTTAGAGGAGGAAGTATGGTATATTTAAGATATTTTTATGTAAAGGTTTTGATTGGTTGGCT
>JAUBOC010000043.1:26270102-26282581 GCA_032275365.1 Anablepsoides cearensis
ACAGAGCATCTTCAGAAGACAAGTTGATAAAATACATTTAAAAAATCTGTATTGTTCGATACAAGTGTGTATTGAACCTACAGCACTGTTCGTTACGGTTCGATACGGGTACATGTATTGTTGCACCCCTACTAATTAAGTATGTACACGCAAAATCATTTTTTATTTCCAAAATAATTGTTGAATCTAAATGTCCTTGTTTTGCTATGAAATCAGAGGTTTAAACAGCTCTTGTATAATAATCTTTATTAACAAACAAAACACAATGATTTGTAAGTTTCACAAACCCATGTTTTATTTAAATTGCAACATGTTACACCAAATGTTTAAACTGAAAAAACTTTTTTTCCTGAAAAAAAGAAGGTAATTTTGGATTTGATTATAGCAACACATTTAAAACAACACCAAGGGCAACCAGAGGCTGTAAAATTAGATGGTACAAATAAGAAAGTGCTGAAAGAGCATTTTGTAAAGAGTTAGGTTAATTGGCAACACATCAGTAAGAAGACTTTTTACAAAAAGAACATTTAGAGGCTGTGTCTGTGTAAAGATAGGGCAGAGATTCATGATAAACCCTAAACAACGGAATCATTTTAGAATATTGTACCTCAACAAAAAAATTGGGAAGACTTTGAATATCCCCTCATGTACAGTTTATAATTTCATCAAAAAATAAAAAATAAAAATCTGTGTGCACGATCAAGGCTAAAAGTCAATGTTGGATACCCCTGATCTTCAGGCCCTCAGGCAGCACTGAATTAAAGATAAGCTGGATTCTGTTACAGACATCACTGCATGGGCTCAGGAAGACTTCCACAAATTACTGTCTGTAAACATAGTTTGTCATGCCATCCACAAATGCAGGTTAAAGATCTATCATGCAAAGACGAAGCCTTCTCTGAGTAAAAAATCCCAAAGGCAAAGTGAAAAACTGTTTTGTTGTCAAATAAATCAAAATCTGAAACTCTTTTTGGAAACTATGAATGCCATATCATTTAAACTAAAATGCAGAGGGATCATTCAATACAGTTCAACAACACAACCTTTCATTGATTAATATTTGCCACTTTGCAATTAGTGCCGCTTGATGATGATATAATTTTGCATTGTGTGCCCATAACAATGGTAAAAATTGGCGTGGAGCAGCTAACGCTACAAAACGTCACAGTGTTGAGGCTTCAGCAAAGTCTTCTCCATCGAATGATGGAAACAAATCTACTCAGTCAAGAATCCATGATGCACTCAGTCAATTGCTGTGTCGCAATTCATGGGCTGGATCCTCATGAGTGCACATTTGTCGGCCGCATATGTCACCTGTTTATGCACAGAAAACGCAGGGATAGTACTCGCATGGTGTTGGTCCTTTAGCTCAGATAAAATCTTTGGAGCAGATGTGAAGTCCACGGTTGCTCTTTTTTTCAGGTCAAATTTGGCTCGTTCCATCGCTCAAATCCAGCTGTTAGGTAGCATCTTAGTTTGGGAAAAGGGACAAAAAATACTCCTTCCATGTACTGATGGCTGTAACACAAGTCACTGTTACAAGTACTGTAGTACGTCTTGTGATCCTCCTGGTGGAATTTGATGCCGTTTTCCCAAATTTAAGTTTAAACACAGCTAAACCTCGACCTGAATCTTAGCAAAAAGTAGTATATGCAAGTATCCATTAAGTATATTAATTTTAAACTTTAAATATAAAAGCATACTTCCAGTTTTCTTTTTATGTACTTATCTGAGATATACTTAACCAAGTTTATCTTACACTATACTTAGCTTGTACTAAAATATATGTAAAGTTTAAGTATACTTAGTTTATACTAATGTTTAAACTTTTGGTCAAGATAAACTTTAGTAGTACCCTTTTTACACAGACTGGTTTATTAGTAGTATATTTCAATATTTAACTAAAACTATACTTAGATTACTTTCAGTATACTTCTGAGTATACGTTCATAAACCTTTTTTTTTTGTGGGCCAATTTAGTCCTAGAAGTATACTTGTTAGAAAACTGCTAGTACACTTATCAGTATACACGGTAAATGAAAGTACACTTAGAGAAATAAACTTTTATATACTTTAGTAAACTTCATGCCATGTACTTAAAGTCTACTTTTTTGGTAAGTTTATAAACTTAAAGACATAACAGTATACTTTTTATAAACTGAAATGTCCCAATTTAGTACAAACAAGTTTTAAATCAATATACTTCCTAGTACACGACAAGTATATGGTGCCTACGTGATATACTTAAACTTATGCGCAAGTATACTTATTAAAATGATCTCAAAATTAATGCTGCGTACGAGAGTTTGTACGCATGGCACACCCCCATTGAGCGGGTAGTCACATGAATAGTGTTCTAAAAATAGCCTGAGGTCACCATTGTCATTTCTCAATTGTCATTACATAAATGTCATGTTAATCATTGTCGGCTAAATGCCATAAATAATCATGAATAATTGTATAGCCCAACACATCTGGAAAGTGACCATCAATGCAGAAAACATTATGTACAGGCTTTAAAACAAAACATGCTCCTATCCAGACAGCTTCTACAGGGAAGGCCTTGCATTTTTAACAAGACAATCTTCATACTAAAGCCAAGAGAGCAGCATGACTTTGTAGTAGAAGAGTTCAAGTGCCAAAACATCATTGCTCTACCTTTAAATTGACGATAGGTGTTAAAATAACACACATATGAAAACCAGAAGCAACAAGAGTTTTTAAATTATATTCCTTGGTGGTGAACATCTTCTTTAAGTTTGCATTGCAGCTTTCTGCTTGGAGCTGGAGAACATGTCTGTGACCAAACGGCTTGAATGTGCTTCCATCATTTTCCCTTTTGTTCTGAGCTGGTGCGTGTTGAGGCAGAAACGGCTCTGATGAGAGCCCCACATGCAGGGTCTTGTGCTTGAGATAAAAAGGACACAGTCCAATAACATCTGTGAAATCCTTTCCCTCCACAGTCAGGCCAGGATTTATTTATTTATTTTTCCACACAATAAAACTGTTCCACCTCCAGAATTCATAGCTTTGGGTCCGGAAACAAAACCCAATTTAGAACCGATAGCAAAACATAATGGGGGAATTTAAAACCTTCTTCACAGCTCCATTATTTACAATAAATTCAAAACGAGGACCGTCATTTACATTTTCATTGCACTCTCGAGCCACACAACAGCAGCTTTGTCTGTGGGTGACACTGAGCCACTTTTCATTTGACTCACAGTATCGAACAGAAAATTATACCAAAATTAAAGCTGAGTAGGAAACCAGATGCTGTTTGATAGTTGCTGTAGTGTACAACAAATTGCGGTATAAATTCAATAAGACAACTTCATTTCGCAGAGAAAAGTCCTACTTTAATAAAAAGAGGTATGGAAGAAACCAAGTTTGATCACAGAAACCTCAAAGTTCTTGATGAACTTGCAGCTTGGCAGCAGTTGGAGCAGCCCTGCGTCACCAGAGCGCCTCGCTCAGATCAGACACATAATGATCCAATTGTACTCTGTCCAGCAGTGACTTCAGCTGTTTAACTAAACAATTACAGCGACCGAGAGGACCTTTACGGGCTTGTTTGCATGAGAGAGCTTCCAAAGTTAAATTATTAATGGCTTGGCAAGGAATCTTTGGTAGCAAAAAAAAAAAAAAAAAAACATGTTTTGAATCACTTTGAATGAAGTGAGATGTTGTAGCTCATATTGTGGCTTAAGGTCTTCCATTTATCTAATGATTACTATTACTAAAGTAAATTCACCAAATCTTAATGGTTTAACAGGCATAGAGGGCCCACTATGGATCCAGATAGTAATGCTGTCTTATCTGAAGCCAGATTGGTTAATTGTTGTGTATATGTGTGTATGTATAGAATACATTAATACATAAATTTGTCAAATTTGAAACCCCAGCATGTAATGGTTTGGGGAGGGGGAGGGTGGGGGGTCTGTTGTCCAGAACATGGCTACCATTTAGAAAAATGCCATAAGGGATCAAAATAAATATATATATACATTTTAACATTCTGCTACCTCATTTATGTGGCACGCTGTTCTATAATTTCCCGAAATTTATTTTGGGTATTCTCTACACCTTATGGTAATTGGGTTTAGCTAAGGCAGGTTTTCCAGCATTAAAAAAAATGATAACTTGTTTTACACAGTGCAGCTTTTCTACAATTTACGATAATTGATTTGAGGTAGTGTAACTTCTTTGGCATTTATTGTAATTCCTACGTCAAACTTGGTGTTGAAGCCCAAAGTCCAGCAATGGAAATAAACAAATATCTAACAATGATTAAAATTTTGGGGAATTTTTAAACAACATACACAGAATAAAATGTCTGTATCTTGAGCATGGATGGTAGCTGGGATATGACTCTTTTCCATCTCAAACGCAGTCTGATAATGATAATAAAAGGCAGATGCAGTCAGCACGGGCATCATTTTGCACCTCTGTTTCAGTGCATAATGACTTCATGAGCTTTGAGGTACAGTATATCTTGCGAATCAGATAATGCATGTCCTCATTCAGGACACAGGAAATTTTGGGGGAACAAAAAACACTGGAAGGAAGTGATAAATCCTGAGTCTGTGGTGAAGTAATGACAAAAACCGTATTAAGTTTCAAGAGTTTCTGATTGCTGTTTTCAGGAGAATTCACATGGGTATAACTTTGCAAAGTTAAAAAAGAACAATTGTTTTAAAGTAACTTTTGAAAAACTGTTAGACCCTTTTGGTGCAATTTGCTGTCATTGAGTGATTTGTTCTTCTTATGGTAATAAATGTGTTAGATGATTAATAATTATGTAGAAGACTTGATTGAGGCCTCTGCAGGTCCAAATCTGAAGTTTATGTCTCTTTTCTGGCGACATCAATATAAACTGTCTAATAAATGGTTTTCAGTAAATCATAGTTCTAAAACAGATTTAGTAAAAAAAAAAAGTATTAAAGGCCTGGCATTCCTTAAAGGAATTAATATCCCATCGCCTCTCATGACAAAATTTCTGACTTATGAGAAAATAAAATTTGAACATACATATACACTGTAAAAAAGCTGTTATTATTACATTAAAAATATGTCAAATAGCAAAAATAAAAGACCATGAAATAAAAAAACAGTATGACTGTAAATACAGTATACTGAATTATTGCACAACTAAAAACAGAAAGTGCAACTTTTTTTTACACTTAGGATATGTAGAAAACATTTAATTTTACTGTAAACATCTTAAGAAATTGTGAAATTCAAAGAAAAATGTTGTAGAGTACAAGCAGGAAACTACCCTAAAAGTACCTGTACTATTCTGCCAAAATTAAAGATTGTAGTAGCTGAGAATCATTCATACTATGTAGCTCAGAATATTTAAAATGATTTGGATTATAATCTAGTTTTAATTGGCTAATGAGACGGTCATCTTGGTTTAGATAGACTTTAAAACAGTTTTAGTGATACATCTAGTCTGAACGTTTCATTAACGTTCATCCAGTTGTCAGAGAATTATTTTGCCAACAGACAAACAGTGATGAAAGATTCAATACTTACTTTCTGTAATTTTCTTTAAAATGCAACCAGTGGTTCAGGAGGTATGTTGGTAACATACAGATACATGAACACACACCCACAGACACTGACCAAACCATTTGCCTCTCAGCAGCGAGCAATAAACATGCTTTTGAAGCGGACATTTTATTCTTTGTAGGACAGCGAAAAACACAACACTTGGGGTCAAGATTGCAAAACCAAGCCAGCACAAAAGATGTATATGTTTAATCCAAGCTGTTAGTGGTGTAGACCCTCGGGTTGTGAGTATTATAGGTTGTTTAGGTTGGATTCATTCAGTGGCTCCTCCATCCCTCAGCAGGACTTCTCTGCCAGGTTTCTTTCAGAGTGGAAGACCCAGCTCACTTAACAGACACTTCAGTGGATTTAAAATCATGCAAAGGTTTTGTGATACTGATGACGACGGAGCAATTTATTCATAATTCACATGATTTAAATGGAGGAACATTCTCAGCAACACCAAAAGACGTTACCATCCTGACAAGATAAATGCTGGCTCTAAGAAACAGTTTTGATCTGACACTCAAGAACAAAATATTAATAAAAAAAGTAAATGAGAACCAATTTACCCATTATTTAAGGTGTTATTACAGTGTTTTACATAAAAGCATTAAACTCACAGTTATATACAGATATTTAATTAATGCAATAAATGTAAATTAAAACAAACTAAAGAATGAACTTCAATAAAATTTCTTCTTGATTTGATGGAGTGGCATTATCATCCAAAACACAGGAAGTAAAAAAAATACTGATTTTTAATTCAAAATGTATTTTTAAGAGGAAACTAAGACCTCAATGATTCATTTTAACCAATTAATTACAATTTCCCGTTGTGTTACTTTGATTTAATGGAGTATTAAACAGTCTTCCAGGAAAATGAATGCGTTGAAATTAGCACAAAAGCTAAATTTCATCCATTGTCCTGAGCAGGTAAAAAATTTAAACA
The DNA here is from genome assembly GCA_032275365.1 of Anablepsoides cearensis. Classification (NCBI taxonomy): domain Eukaryota; kingdom Metazoa; phylum Chordata; class Actinopteri; order Cyprinodontiformes; family Rivulidae; genus Anablepsoides; species Anablepsoides cearensis. The sequence continues at coordinate 26,276,608 of JAUBOC010000043.1, forward strand.
GTTTATAAAACGATTGCAAAAATCATCTTACTTATTTTACTTTTAAGATAAAGTAAGTATCTGATAAGCACAACTGATAAGTCTTCTCCAGGGGGTCCACCTGACCTGCCTTTGTCACGTCAGATGAAGGGACTTCTGTCAACCACCAGCCTGCCAGTCCACTCTTCACTTATTGAGGAGGTTTCACTCTCTTCACCAGCACTACTTGTTGAGAGGAGCCAGCCAGATTGCTCTTCACCTGCTCCAGTCCAAATTGCTGAGGGGACCCCAAGTAAACAGTCTCCTGAACTCCTTTTTTTCCCCTTCCTGGTCCTTTCTTTAAGGACCGTTCCATCTGCCCCAACCAGGGAATAACAATTTTTGTTATCTTGTGTGATGTCAAGGACTGCCCATTGAAGGGACTAATAACTGTCTTTGTTACTGCTCATAGCTGAAGGCTAAAGGACAATAATGTTTTTTCTTTTGATTTCTGTGTGTGTGTACGGGTTTTTCCTACAACGTGAGGAAAATTTTCCCAAAGAAGCAGCCTGGTGGTCCCCACGGGTCCAAATGCAAATTACGGGTGTGGGGTTAGGTTTAGGACAAAGGTTTAGGTTAGTTTTAGGGTAAATGAACAGGGTTAGGTTATAAAGTCTAAAAAATAAATAAATGGAAGTCAATGCACGGTCCCCACAGGGTTCAAGAACAAACATGTGTGTGTGTCTTTCATCTTAGTAAAATGTCACAAACTGTTGATTGGATTTAATGAACTTTTCAGAAAATGACTAGATGTATGTACAACTAATATACAGCTCTGGAAAAAAAATGAGTCTATCAGGATGTGTTAGAAGTAAGTACCCAGATTCAGACAGAACCAACAAATGAAACAGAGGCTCAAGGTAAAAGTTTAGAGTCTTTATTTACAGGGCAGGGCCCGGAGAGAATCCTGGAAAGGAAGACGAGATGATAAATATCTTGCCGTATTTGAAAATTATATGGATGTATACTGACTGAATAATCTGACAAGGAATGGATGACTCCCAGGAGCTTAAGTACCATCCAGCCTCATTAGCAGAATCCAGGACAGGTGGGTAATAGGAGGCCCCGCCCATGCCACCCAGGCTCTGGAAGGCTGGTGACACACACACACACACACACACACACACACACACACGCACACGCACACGCGCACACACACACACAAAAACAACAACAGACACATACTCCAACAGAGACCACTGCACAGTTTCCTTGTGGTTTAAAGCATTCCATCAAATATTGATTTGTGAACTCTTCCATTAGAATTGAATGAATATGAACTTGTTTTCTGTGCATTATTTGAGGTCTGAAAACAGTGCATCTTTGTCGTCATTTTCTGCAAAGAAAATACTAATTTTTTGCTTGGAATTTCAGAGATATATCAGTAGTTCATAGATTGAAATAAAAATGTTCATTTTAGTCAAACACATACCTGTAAAATCATAGAAACTGATCATTTTAAAGTGGTCTCTTAATTTTTTTTCCAAAGCTGTATAGCTTTTAGAGCCAACCCAATTCAACATGGCTGCCAAAGCTGAAGGTTTATGGAAAGTTGTCTTATTCAAAATACAATCAATAAATAAATAAATAAATAAATACAATTTAAATAAATAAATGCTAAAAATGTATTATAATATATAAATGTTGTTTTATTTAATGCAGACATTTATTCATTTGATGGAATATTTATTAATATTTTATTAGATTATTTATTTATTTATTTATTTATTGTATTTTGAATAAAACGGCTTTTCATAGCCAAAGCTGAAGGTTTTGCCAACATACAAATATTTGTCAAATGTTATACATCATACCTGCATGCATATCCTACTAGTTTTGTCAAATTGCTGCTTGCAACTATCCTTGCTTGGATAATAAATGAACATTTTGTCTGTACTTCTACTTTAGCATATTTAAACCCTTCAGCAGTTCCAGTCACAACAAACAGACAGCTAGGAGAAAAGTTATTCGTTTTAGTTTGCCAAAAAAACAAGTTTTTGACCTGACTTGATTCGGATCAGGGATTTCCTTTTGTTAAAACGTGAAGAAAAATTGTATCATAACTGCCTCGGTTCCTTCAGCCTCAGGAACCTCAGAGATGCCTGATGGGTCAGCTGGTTAGTGGTTGGCTCATGAATTGCAAATTTGTTTAACACTGAAATGAAAATGGATCTGTGTCAAAGCTCATTTGACCAAGTAAAGTTTCTTTTTTTTCTGCTCAAGGCAGTCAGGGGCAAGCGTGGGTGAGAGGCTACAAATAGGCCAACAAAATAATAATTCTGCATCATTGCCATACTCTCACAGTTAATCCTTTAATATTTAATAAGGCAAAGTAAATGTATGCAGTGACTGCAGTGCCACTAAATTTTGTGCGGGACTGGTGTAATCTAAATTTAGAGGCTGTGAAACCCAAAATGGTTTATAAGATTTCCCCAAATGATAAATGGGCAAAGAAAAAAAACACAAAAAAGAGAGAAAATGTTACAAAAACCCAACTTTATTAATGATGTCTTAACAGATATCCAAAGTTTTCCACAGCGCTCCAAGCTGCACTGTGTGGGAGTCAGCAGCAGCAAAGACTGCAGTGCTTGGGGAAATGCTTGTTCCAGATTGGTAGAAATATGGGTGGAAAAAAAAAAGAAAAGAAAAACACAGAGAAACTACAGAGCAGTCAGCGTTGCCGATTAAACTGTAAAGGAGCTCGGAAAATTAATATCAAGAGGATTTGAACGTGCAGAGCTGTGGAGACGCTACTTAACGTCTCTCAACAAACACAACTCTTGTGTGGCAATGTTATAAAGGAAAAAAAGAAAAGAAAAGAGAGTACACAACAGAACCGTGCTTCAAATTCACTTTCAAGCACTTTGTCACACAGAACATGAGCTCAACACTAAACACAGATTAGTCAGAAGCATACATTGAACACGGCAGTCTTTGAGGCAACACTGAGCCATCGCTGGAAACAAAAAGAGAAGGGAGAAGGCACTTTGCACAATGTTTTTTTTTTTTTTTGGTAAAAATGACAAGTGGAGTCAGACTCCACGACACACAGGATTTCAAAGAGACGAATGAAGTTAGAATTGGTTTAACTGAGACGCGATTCATTGAAGCACGGTGAATCGTTTTGGCAGTGTGTTAGGAAGGTTGATATGAAGCAGAGAATTGCTGAGACAAACACAGAAAGGAGTCAACCCACATTGCACTGAGGATTGTGTGTAAATTATGTCCTGTTATACAGACAGGCATAAAATCATATGTTCTGCCCTGAATGGCAGACTGAATCCAAGTCAGCGTGGCCTCATAGCCTAATAACATTTTTTGTGAATCATGACGGAGTAGAGATTTGGTCCAATTAAAATGAAGGGAATCCCTAGTTTGCATCAACATTTAATGATTATTTATAGGTCGTATGTTCAATATGACGGAAGTGCATCCAACCTTCTGTGACTTTAGTATGAAACATACTTAATATCAGTTTATTTGATGTTTTGACCGAGACTTAGAGGATTCAACCCTTATTTTCCCCTTTTGTTATTTTTATTATCGTCTGCCACTGAATGAGAAACCGTTTTTGTGTGTTTGTTTTTATGGAGAGTTAGACAAAAGATATAAACCAGCAGACTGAATAACTTTTCATGTCAGCCCAGTTCTTCATGAGCATCTCAGCAGTACAATCTTAGTAAACACCGAAATCACTCTAAAGCAGCCACTTTTACAGATAGTGTGCTAAATCTGAATGTGGCAGTAGCTCAGATATTCGGACACATTTTTGCTTGAAACTTTAGCATTAACTGTTGGTGTCAACTTTATGTGTTAACAGAATATCTTATGAGACACTGGACATCCATCCATTATCTATACCCGCTTCTTCTTTTCAGGGTCGCATGGGTCACTGGTGCCCATATCCAGCAGTCACCGTGCGAGGGGCGGGGTACATCCTGGACAGGTTGCAAGTCCATCACAGGGCCACACATAGAGACAAATGAGACAGACAACCATTCACACCTAGGGACAATTTAGAGTTACCAATTAACCTAACAGTCATGTTTTTTGTCTGTGGGAGGAAGCCGGAGTGCCCGGAGAGAACCCACGCACGCACGGAGAGAACATGCAAAGTCTACCCAGAAAGATTCCCGGGCCGGGATTTGAACTGGCAACCTTCTTGCTGAGAAGCACCAGCTCTACCAACTGAGTCACCAGTTTGCAAAAAGTTAAATTTTTGCCAAAATTAAACTTTTAGAAAATAATAATTGAATGTGCATCTACAGCATTTGGAGTTCACCCATTTCTAGATGGTCGCCCACCCCAGATCATCAAGTTTTTTTATAAAGCACATTTTAAAAACAACAAGTTGTCACCATTCACAGTGCTAAACACAAGGCAAAGATCAATTTAAAAGCAAACAACATTCTTAAAAAATACAAAAGATAAAACACCAACAACAAATACATAACTCACAATTAATCAAAAATCTGAGAGAACAGGTGTGTTTTTTAATAGAGATTTAAAAACAGGAAGTGATGAGGCCTGTCTAATTACGGGGGGTAGATTGTTCCAAAGCTTGGGAGCCACTACTGAAAAAGCTTGATCTCACCTCAGCTTCAGCCTGGTTTTAGGAACAACCAACAGATAATTAACCTTAGAAAGTATGAATTTGGGGGCGCTAGTGCGCAGTTGTAAGATGTAGATGTGTTGGTTGCGCTCTCCACCACAACTTTAAGTAAATCGACAAATACCACGATACCACGGCATTTTCAACGTTGCATCCTTGGCTAGCCACTGGACACCATGTCGTCGAAGAAAGCCACAAACTCAGGGAAAAACAAGACTATGGACGGGTACATCGGCGGCGCTAATGCTAACGAAGCTAATGCTAATGTAAGCAGTGGCCACACCGGCGGGACCGAAAGCGAACCCAGAGACAGTGCTTCAGGGGACAAGACCCGGATGCTCGAGATGTGCCAGGAAATATGTAAAAATATGTCAGCGTCAATTCTTGAGAAACTGGATGAGCGCTTCGACGCCCTTGAAGCTAAGTTCCAATCTGTCCTCGCTGCACAGACTGACTTGCAGAACCGCATGGTAGGCCAAGAATTAGCAACCACGGCTCACGAGGAGCGTCTGGGAGAACTTGAAACGAAATGTGTGGAGCTCACAAAGCTCGTAACCCAGCAGCAAACTAAGTTACTGGACTTGGAGGCTCGCTCCCGAAGACATAACATCAAAATTATCGGCATTATCGGAAAACTCAGAAGAAGGGAGGCCAACTGAGTTCGTTGCTAAACTCATCCCCGAACTACTGGGCAAACAACATTTCCCGCATCCACTGAAGGTTGATCGCGCACATCGCTCTCTATGGCCCAAACCGGCGGCGGGTGAGAAACCACGCACCATCGTAGCCCGAATACATCACTTTCAGAGCAAAGACTAAATTCTTCGCCTCACCAGGATGCAGCCGATGGAATACAAGGGGAACACAGTTTTGATTTTCCCATACTATACAAGCGAAGTGATGAGCCAGCGCCACACCTTTCGGAACGTGATGCAAGGCATGAGAGGGGATGGGATCAGGTTCCAGCTGCGCTATCCGGCCCGACTGCTGGTGCAATGGCAGGATGGTAATCCCCCTGAGGTATTCAACGACCCAGCTCAGGCAGAGGCGGCTCATCTACGATGGAAGGGAAGTACGACTGAAAAGGACTAGTAGGCATGTATGGCACTTTTATCTATACTTTGCATGTTCTCCTTGCAGTCTTAAGGTGAGCTAATTCCTTAAAGCAGGTTCGTCTGACAAACTATATTTTCTAATAACACACAGACGTTCCGGGTGCATCGTGAAGATCCAAGTCTGTTCTTTCAGAAAACATGTTTTAAGATTATCTGGTAGAGTTGTTTAGTTAAATTATCAGTGCATGATTGTTGTGGTGGAGGGTGTCGTGACTTGACTGAGTTCGGT
>JAUBOC010000043.1:26322144-26335270 GCA_032275365.1 Anablepsoides cearensis
AGAAATCCCAGACGTAGCAGTGAAGCGAAACTAGAATTGAGCAGAACTGCGTAGGAAGGCAAGGGCCAGGCTAGGTTGACAGTAACTATTCAGAGATACCTCACACAGCTCCACTAAAGAATATATTATCCGTTCAAAAAATGGTGTACGGCAAAAATAGATTTGTAATAAAAAAAAAACAACAACTCCCGCTTTAAAACCTTCAGGATCACCTTGGTTTTAAAGTAACACTTTGCTCCCTGATCATACGCACATTTATCACTGTTGTATGGTTTACACACCGGGCTTTTCCGCCCTGTTCCTGACCCACATTTAGCTGCATCTATTTTCCCACTGGCAAAGGACAAATGCTCGCTCTTTCAAAGGCAAAGGCTGGATTGAGTTTCAGGTTTTATCGACGGAGCCACTATGAGAGAAGAGGTCTGTTACAGCCGTCCTCTCAGCAGGACAGTGAAACCTTGTTTTAGTCACGGAAAAAAGGCAGCGAGGGACCGAGGTTAAAGAAGCTTCTACCCCTGCTCAGGAGCGTGAGACTAGCTTTTGGTGTCGACCTCGAGATTTGGAGGAGATTGGAGCAAGAAAGACCTCTTTTATACACACTTGTGCAAATCAATCACCAATTCAATTTAGCCTCTGTAGCTCCTCGAGAAAGCTACTTCCACTGAAAAATACATGCGGGTAAGCTCGGTGCCAATGAAAAGCCCCATAAAGGCCTGGTGTAGGGCTGGGATAAACAAAACTTGCATCACACGAACAGATGTGACAGCAAGACATAACAATAACAAATGATGGCAATAAACAGTAGGGAAACCGTTCTGAAACTGTGGGCGAACCAGAAGAGGAAGAAAAAAAAATCCACACAGTCATCATGACAGGCACAGCATGTAGACAAAAAACCATGCAAAGACACCCACTGTTGTATGCAGATAAAGGGAGGGTTTCTAAATATGAGCTCACAATTTATCCTTGGCTCCTCTGACCTCAATAAATCAAAACACCCACTCACCTCAGGTATCTGATCTCACGGTGAATTAAAACTTACGCTCACAGTTCATTTTATTAAACATCTACAGAGTGGTTTGATGTCTTCATATGTTTTATACTGCTTTATTTTAACAGTGCACAACTGTTGCAGTATTATGTTCACAGTTGTACATATTTTGTTCTGACTAAAAGTGTTAGGTAAACTTAATTTTAACGTGCAAGACTGATAGAATAGAGCTAAGAATGACTGCTTGTTTTCCAACGTCTGGCAGTACAACAGATAATAATCTATACTCTATAGAAACCCAACAAAAACAAGTAATCTAAGAAGTAGTTGTCAAACTTTATCAACAGCACAAAACTTATAGAAGTTTTTAAAACTGACCTGAATCTTAATCTATTGATTAGTGCCTTAAGTTACAACATTAGCATTTTTTTTTCGCTCTTGCAGGCAAGAAAATAAGTTATTAGAAGAATAAAGTCCTCAGGCAGCTGCATACATTTTTAAAAGGGGAAAGAGCTTCACATTTACCAAGTGAAAAAGTTCCACACGACTGGGAGATCTGAACCTCCTCTCTGATCCAATGTTCTCATACAGATTTTACATTAAAAGTAATTTTTGTCTTCAGCTGCACTTTGATTCTACTTTCAGCCAGTGTCTGATGAGGTTTAGTACTTAAGAAGTACGTGTGTTAGGTTAGAGATATAAGAACTACCTAGTTAGGGGTGGGAAATGTCCTCTGTGATGTTGTTCTGTAAAGAACCACCACACCCCTCGTGACAAAGAAGTTGCAGGTGTTTTTGGAACAGTCCGTTTTAAAGGTTTTGAAAGGACAGTGTGAGACAGTCAACTCCACCCGACTTGCACAAAAGCAATACTGTGCACAATTTAAAGCCATTAACCATTGAAGTACATTTTTAACATGCTGTTTGTGTGAGTGGACAGTACTCTGACTGACAACGCACAAACCAAACTGGTTTTTAACCGTCTTATTTGTACCCCTATCTCTGACCAAACAGCATTAAAAGCAAATGAGTGCTCCTTCGCCCAAATATTCCAAGGTGGAAAAACAATGTGCCGCAGAGAGATATAGCCATCCTCCGAGTAATAGTCAGAAATCATGCTGTAGTTTATGCTTTACTGCTGGTCGGGTTTGTCAGGTTTTAGGTGTTTTTCAAACAGTAAGCCTTAAATTATCTTCTTCCCCTCCCGTTGTTTGTTTTTATGTTGCAAGAAAGACTGCTAAAAAGTTAGAATTTTATTTTGCTTTCACTAACTAGCTGACAAGTCCCACCTTCTCTGCAAGAAAACAGGCAGGATACACAAGTGTCAGTTTCTACTGAGAGATATTATTTTAAAAGTTGGGCTGGATGATGTGGGAAAACAAGGCACCATTTTATTTCCATATGGTTTCATCATTATTTCTGGAGTTGTAGGCTGATATTAAGAGCTGCAGAGAAATACTCAGGCTGAAAGATGTTTTTTTAGTTTGGGGTAACACAAAGATGTAAGTTTTTTTTTACTCATAGGCGAGCAGAGTAGAATGACAGGTGCTAAATACAAGTGTTACCACAGCCAAAAACAAAAATGACCTAAATAACTAGAAAAATCTATTTTTCTTCTGACAACTGAGTTAAAAAGGCAAGTACATTTAAAAAATGCTTTATTTTACATCAACCCAGGTTAGGGGTAAAATTGATAAAGTTAAATAACAGATATCAATATATTTTAAGTATTTTTTTGGGGGGCAAATCTGGGAAATAATTTTTGTGTCAAAGACTGCAATTATTCTTTTTCAAAAACTCATGTATCACTCAACTCCTTTATTCCTGCTATGGCTTTTGGTATTTGTACAATTTAGATGTTTTTGAAAAAAAAAGTTTTTTGTTTGTATGTCATTTTTTTACCTTTTGAACGGTCCGTCAAATCTTTGTGCTGGGTGTGACATTTTTCTGCTTATTTCAGCTTTTGTTCTGGTTTTGTTGTTCATTTTTCAGTCTTTTTTGGCTATTTTCAGCTTCCTTTAGCTTTTTTCAGATTGATTATGACCATGTCAGCTTTTTTTCTACTTTCTTTTTCCCGCTATTTTTCAGCTTTTTACACACATTTTAGCTTCTTTTTGGTGTTTAAAAGTTGTTTCTGTTAGTTTTAGCTTCTTTCTACTAATCTACTGTCTTTTACAGTCCTTTCATTTAATTATAGCATTGTTTTAGTTCTCCTTTCAGTTTCTTTCAGCTTCAACTCATCATCATTTTGAACTAAAATTTGGTGTGGTAGCAGCTGAAAGTGTTCCCCAACCCATACTGAGGGCTAATTTAAAAAGTCAAGATGGCCACAAAAGCTGTCCTTTAGTTTGTAGAAACAACAACATGTTGATTTGAGGGTCACATAGGTCAAATGTCATGGTTAAAGCTCTGACATGATAACCCTTTCACATATCAAACTTTTCAGTTGGACATCTCATGGGCAAACAATACTTCAGATTGATTTTAAGGCTCGAGGGGCAAAGGTATTGGGTATTAACGTCAACTTTTTATCAAATAGCTTCTTTTAACCTATACAGTGGTATGCAAAATCTTGGGCTGCCTTGTTATTTTCCTGATTTCCTGATTGTTCAGGTTAGGTTAGGGTCATGGTTTAGGGCAGGGATGTCAAACTCCAGTCCTCAACATGCAGGACCACTATCCTGCATTTTTTGAGGTTTTCCAGCTCCAAAACACCTGATTCAGTGATTGAATTAACTCTTCAAATTGTGCAGAAGCCTGGTAATCACCCAGCCATCAAAGTCAGTTGTGTTGTCAAAATCTTTTAAGGCCTTTATGCAGAGGAACAAGTACAATGTTATGGAATGGCCATCTCAGTCCCCAGACCTGAATATTATTGAAAATCTGTGGTGTCACTTAAAGAGAGCTGTCCATGCTCTGAAACCATCAAACCTGAATGAACTAGAGATGTTTTGTAAAGAAGAATGGTCTAAATTAAAGGTAAATCAGGAAAATGAACAAGGCTGTCCAAACTTTTGCACCCCACTACATGTCAAACTGCACAGTTGGACATCTCGTGGCTCCTTTCAGTTCAGATTTTTTGTCCTCTCTTGAGCTTTTCCCAGCTCCATTCAGCATTTTTTTTAACATTTTCTTGCTGTTATGCTGGTTTCTTTTTTTTTCAGTTGTTCAATTTCAGCGCATTAGCAGTTCAGTATTTAACATATTTCCAGTTGTCTTCAGCAACTTTTAGCAAAGTAATAAAGCGATTTTCACTGCATTTTTGCAGAAAACACAATTTCTCTAGTATTTTTAAACTTATATACCTTTTTAAACTTGTGTTTTCTCATAAAGCCAGAAGAAGCAGTGTTTTTTTACTGTTGTGCAGCTTACAATTAGCTCTGTGCTTTACTGTGATATACTAAATCACTACATTTATCCATGAATACATTGAATTAGTTATGCCATCCAAGTAGCACTCAGGCCCTGTAAACCTTATTTAGACGATGAACTCAGCATGCCATCTTAGATTATTCAAATGTATTCAAGAAATTATCGTGATTTTGGCATGTTAATTGCATTAATTATCACAGTGTAAATTCTGCAGTTCTGAGTAATTAGGTTGTGTATATCTGTGGAGAGTGCCACTGCTGCAAACATATTTTCAGAAAACACATTTTCTGCCATGATTATTTAACAATTAGCCCTCGAAGACAGGAGTTGATCTAAATCATTTATTTACTGACAAATTATTTATAAGTCTTTGCCACCCACTCTAACCTCTCGCTTATTTTCCTAATAAAGGTTCGGAGTCAGACCCGTACAGGAGCAAGAGGAATGTGGCCTGGCTGGCTGTTCTTGGAACGGCAGCGGCCACGGCCTGCGTGGGAGTGGTAGCTTACATCATCCTAAAGAAGAGGAACCAGAAAGCTTTCACGCACAGGAAGCTGGTTGAGGAGTACCCTGCAGACCCAGGTATGCTGGCCTCTTAAACATTTTATATAAGTTTGTTTTACTACACTTCCTATGCTGGTAAATTGTCCATCTGGTTCATGCATGATGAGTGCAAACATCAAATTAAACTTTGAAAAATGAAACAAATTTGCTAGGTTGTTACACCTCAGCTATTGTTCCATAACCGTGCAGAATCACTCTGACAAACTTTGAGCTTAATCACTTACCATTTTCCACAAGTTCAGCATTGTTAGCACATATGATACGGAGCAAATTAACATCTGTTTATGGGAGCGCTTTAGATGTGCTGGTTGGCAGATTTTATTGCCTCCAGTCTGTAGTGTAACTGGCTGCAGGCTGGAGCTACATAACTCATCCTGCTTTAATAAGGTAACCTCACCATAATGAGCTAACCTCACCATGTGAAATAGGATCATGTACTATAATAGCTAACATTTTGTCTCATTCTTGTCACGGGAAAAAAAAAAAGACAGTGTCAATTCCCCTATGTCTCCTTATATTTAACCTTTCTGTACAGCTCTGGCTGAAATTAATCTACACTAGATAGTGGATGGCATTTTTTCCTCAGACACACAGATATAGAAATTTTGGGGGTGGTGACAAGTCATTTTTGTTGGCGGTGGACTGAGATTGCAAGATCGATTGTGTACTACTTTAAACTGCAGTACAGCTGCTTTATGATGCTGCTTCTCTGCTATATGTTCAAGTGGTATCTCCGACGGAAACTTGCAGGAAGCACAATCAGCGTTTCTCTTAAGACTGATGATAAATGGAAGAGGAAAATAATCCAACACTATATTAAGTGTATGAATGATGCAATCTTGCAGTCATATTTAATAAAATAAAAACACTGTGCATTGCATTTTGTTACAGAGTGTAACTTAAAACTTCAGTTATATTCAAGTTGCTGTAGTAGCTTCATGGAAAAAAACAAAACAAAAACAAAACAAAAAAGCTTTTTATATTGATTTTTTATGATAGATCAAAATGGAACCGGAACAGGAGATGGTAGATTACTTATTACTGAATTTCTACAATAACAGCCCCTGCTACAAGGTTGTCTGTAAACACATCAATATCATGTTGCATTGTCTCTGTATGGTTATCTATATAGCTACAGGTTTCGAGACACTGCAGCAGTTAAAAACAAAAGATGATGTACAACCCTGATTCTGAAAAAGATTGCGGGGACATTGTGCAAATTGTAAATAAAAACATAATGCAATGAATTTCAAATATCATAAACCTATATTTTATTTACAATGATACATATTAAACTCAAAAAATATAATAATATCTTAACTGGGTTAGATTGCACTAAAAGATTTATATTTAAATACCACAGTGTCAGAATGACTGCATAGGCCCGCCCTCTTTTGACCAACTGAATTGATCTATAGTCTATCCAGATCCATTATTGTTCATTCACTACATGCTACTTATGGTTACAATAATTTTGACTCATTGAATTTAAAAAAGCAGAGTTTTTTGAAACAGAAAAAGCTTTTGCATGTCCTCCATGGGGTTCAAGGACAAAATCAAATTAGGTTTGGGGATACTTTTTCTAAACATTTTAAGATTTTTGTGAGTAATGTTATGGTATTAAAGTTAAAAGTTGTGCAGTTTTTTGTGGAATAAATAAATAATAATTTATAGCATCTAAAGAGTTTTTTAATCACCTTATTTTCCCCATAGTTTAAGCATTTTGTAAATTTGCTAAAGAAGCCCACTGCCAATAAGTAATGATTTTACAAGATATTTTTATTAACCACTTACGCATCACCCCAACCATTTTGGAATTTCAAACGATTCACAAAAATAGTTTTTTTTTTTTTTCAAAGACCACAACAAGCTTTCAGAATTAATTTAACCGTGACTTTCTCATTTCCAGTTCTCAGATTAGACAACTGTGAGCCTTTGGACTTGAACTTCGGTGGAGCGGCCTACAACAACCCAGGACTCCAAGGGGACCACATTCAAATGGACAGCCTTTCAGCACGGCGCTAACACTTTAAAGACTGCTGTGACCAAAACTCCCTTAAAAGAAAGTCTGTCAAATGCAGTTTCTGCCTTTTGTTGGAATTTTAGAATGTGGAGTTGTGTGTAAAAAGAAAAAAAAAAGAAAGATGAAAGGGTTTTGTCCAAATCTACTGTAAGTTACCCACATTTATATTTTGGATACAGATTATATTTCTTATATTTATTGCGCTGAAAAGAAGGGATCACTTTGATAATCTATCTATTGAAGGTACACTGTAGCCAAACTGAACATGTAGGCTGCCAAATGAATCAAATGAAGGTTTTTCTACTCAAGAAATACGTAGCTCTTAATGAAGGACATAAAAAATAACATTCACCAGACCTTTTCATCTAATTTCAATTAGTTTTTATTGTAACCTCAAAACACATTTTGCATGAATTTGTTTAAATGATTTTAAAAATAAACCGACATGAACATATAAACATATCAGCTAAAGACAAGAAAGGAGAATATGGCTCCTGCAGATTTGAAACCATTAAAAAAAAGGGAAGAAATGCTGTCCTCGCTGTCAAATTTACAGATGACACAGCTGGTCTAGTGAGGCATTTGGAACAAAATTCAGAAGCCATCGTGAACAATAACTGTATCCGTATCAGCAATCACCTGCTGTCACCACATAATTTAGGCAATAACAAGTCATATTTGGACTGCAATATTCCTACGACTGGCAGTCGCAGTCAAAACTAAAGGCTTGGGTTTGTTTTCTGCACCAGAGAGGGAGGTGGAGGAAGGCTGGAAGCTGTTTTCTTATTCATAGAGTGAGATTTTTTTTTGCATGCTGAAAGGGAGTTGTGTACCTGGTCTCTGCATTACTCAATAGCAATAACTATATCTTCATAATGCACGCTTTAAGTCTTCCGACCTCCAGGTGTCCGGACAGAAAATTGAGTTTTTTGTAGCAACAGTGTGCACCTTGGAGGAGCACGTAGTGTTTACATCCTGCACAGAATACTATAATAAAACAATTAATGTTCAGATTTTCTTTTTTTTTCCAACTCTGCAGCGATATGGATACAGATGTACAGATTAATGCTCTTTTTCTCTATATTTTCAACAAATTCCATTTTAAATTGTGCTCTTTTCTACATTTTCTTACTGTTTGCTTATGAGGAAGAAAACCTATATTTTACATTGATTATGTCAAGGAAATTCATGCAGGAAATAAATCTTTTTAGCTCTGTACATGCTTTCACTCATCATTACTGGAATGACACCTGCACTCAATCAACATGCACAGTGATTATGACTGATACGTCTCTCGGCTCAGCCTAAACAGCCAACAACAAGTTAGAAAATGTTTTGCCGGGTGGATGGATGCAGCAGGCGGGGCAGGTTTGCTTCCTTCCTCACTGTAATTTCTGACATCAATCAGTGCCTTGGGTTGCTGCTCTAAAGAATCACTGCAATTACTGCCGGAATAAAACAACCTATAGATAAAGAGACTTCAGCACCTTGGTTTGTACAGGGATTCAGATCTTGATAATGCAGTAACAAACAACCAATACACCAAAGCATTTGCTTTGTTTTATGATATTAGGTGACTTTAAGTAAAATAAATTAAATGACTTCAATATTTTTTTCAAAACAATGCCAAGAGTCCAATATTTATTAAACTGAAAGCCTTGGCATACATAAAGGAATAACACCCACCTTATGTCAGTGTTTTAGACCAGTGGTTCCCAAACTTTTCAGCCTTTGACAAAATACCAGCAGCAGAGACCTGAGTCCCCAACTGTTGTTGGATTATAAACATCGTTTTCACGTCAAATAAATAGAGCATAGTAACATTATTCATTATGCTATTTTTGTCTATTTTAAGTACACTAATCTTACTCTTTTGTAACAACTAAGACAAAAAATGTTAGTTGATATTTTCTAATATAATTAAATCAGAAAATCTTTTCAGGACCCCACCTTGATGTTTTGGGACCCTATTGTGGGTCCCAACCCCAACTTTGGGAACCACTGTTTTAGATTAAGATCACGTAATGTTGAAAAATTACATAGCTGTAGCCCAATTTGTCAAAAAATGTTATGTGAAGCGTCACATTTTAAGTTAATAACTTTCAGCTATTATTGAATATAAACTGAATTTGAATACAATTTTTGTAAAGCTCACTAAGTTAAACACATTTTAGTTAGTCATATTTAAGTGATAGTTTTCAGTTTGTAAATGTTAATAATGAATCTTACACACCAGAGTTAGTCACGGAGTTCCTCAGGGTTCAATGCTTGGCCCAGTTCTCTTTACTTTATATATGGTTCCATCAAGTAAAGTTATTAAACGGCATGGGATCAATTACCATTGTTTTACTGACAACAGTTATATTTATCCATGAAATCTGATGAATTCAACCAGTTACGTAAACTATAAGCCTGTCTTTAACTCTTAAACACAAAAACCTTGATGACTTTTAATTTTCTGCTTCTAAACTCAGACAAGACAAAGGTTATAGTTTTTGGACCTGAACATCTTAGGAATAAACTTTGCAGCTTTTCGCTTTGGTGTTATTTTTGATCAGGATATGTTTTTTAACCCCCATATTAAAACTGCTACCAGGACCGCTTTATTTCACCTGCATTTATTTTTGTCTCTCTTCCAGAGGAAAATACACCGGTACCAGTCACTCTGTGTTAGTCCGTGTCTCTTTCCTGTCCCGCAAACTCAGCTGTTCGAGGCAGATGGCCGCCTGTCCTGAGCCTGGTTCTGCTGGAGTTTTCTTCCTGTTAAAAGGGAGTTTTTCCTCTCCACTGTCACCAATGTGCTGCTCAGGATGGGAGACTGACGAAGTGATTCAACACAATCTGATGGCTTCTTTAGATAGTTATTTTTTGTATAACGCCCTGAGACGGCGTTGTGGCTTGGCGCTATATTTACAAGCTGAATTGAATTGAGTTTAATTTAGCTGAAGAAGTGACTCCAAAAGTTAATCACTTGTAGACATACTGTACTTTCAAAGAGTATTTATTGAGAGTTTCATTAACAATGGCTCAATGGTTCATGAGATATTTTGTCAACAGACAGAATTGACAATATAAATTAATTCAATGAAGCTAAGTATTTAAAAAAAGTGAGCAAGCATTCCTTTGGGGGTATTGGCAAGTTCATTTGTACTTCCAGCAAAGCTCAGGTAGTTGCAGTGAAATGAAATGATTCCTATCTAAATTGAAGCTATGACCAGTCCCACCGGCTAAATTTGAATTCATTATCTTCCAGATAACTTGCTGAAAATGAGTTTAACCTACAAGCCAAACCTTTTGTAAATCCCAAATCAGCGTCCCTTCATCTGACGAGCCTCCGTAACAGTTAAACGGTCAACAGTTCATTATGCTGGTAGCCTGAAAATTTTTAATTAACACGGGGTCTCGTCATTGACTGGGAGGTGGACTGACAGAATCAAAGAAGAAGAGTTTCTCCAGATGTGTTTAGTGAAGATCAAAGCTGCATATTTTGTCATTTCTCAGGTGAACACACTCTAAACAGCAGTTGAGTCTACAGGCTGTGATGTATTCTGTCTCTGAAAGGTGAAGACGGAGAGATGATTTGACTCGTGTTTGTGTGTCTGTTACAAAAGTGTCTCATAAACCAGTGAGCAAATTTGAAAGAAACTCACCAAATTAAACACTGGACGTATCTACAACCAATTAACTCCTACAGTTAACACAATTCAAGAAGGCCACCACAACCAATTTAACTTATAATAAATAAAATACGGAGATAAAGTGGTCAGCTTCAGAGATGTTCGGCTAAATTTGAATGTTTTAGTAGCTGAACAGCTCCAACATTTTATTCTGGCTCTAACAGAATGTGCAACATCTTTGAGTTTGTCTGTTAACCAAATATCTCATTAACCAAACTAACATAAAATAGTGGATGTACACCTACAACAATTTGAATTTAGATAAGAACATTTTAAATCAACCTGATTCAAGACTTCGGCTACACCTGACCGACCATAGAAAATACAAAATGGCTATAATTTAGTACATTTTACAGTTATTAGGCTCACATTTGGTGTTTTGTAGCTGAATGTGTAACAGCTCAAGATTTTATCACAATTTTTTTTTCAAGATTTGACAAAAATGGCCACAACTCTGTCATTTCTTGGCATAAGACTTGAAGGACTGTTTATCTTTTTAAAAAGGAAAAAAAAAATAACTTTGAACAAATTAGAAAAAAAAATATGTGTGGGATAATGACTGTTTAATAAAATGTTCCCAAACTTCAAAGACGGAAAAAAATAAACAATTGTTGGTTCAGATTATTTTTAAAGGCACTTTAGCAGACCTAATGCATCCACAGCCTCCCATGTTTGGTCAATGAACCCTGTTAGCTTACCGAAGCCCATGGAGCCCCTGACTCTGTCGCTGCGAGCCCAGTGAGGATGCAGAGGTGAGTAACAGGTCGTGACTCACATTTAAATGGTCGAATTTGTGAACGCCGGTTCAGCCCCACAGCTGTTCTTTTGACGCTGCTACGAGTCAAACATAGAACACTTCAGCCCTCTCGCTCAATACGTCAGAACTGTTTTTTGAAGCCTGAGCTCCGAGCAGCAAACCTGTGCCAATTTCACTTTCGCAGAGACGCTCTGATGTCACTCAGTGTGTCAGCTTTCACACGAGGAAACATTTATCTGCTATCTAACATTAGCCCTGTGGTGCTTCTGTTGTTTTGGATAACATTTCTAAACTGAAAATGATGTGATGGTCTGCTATTTTACTTCCTGTTTCTTTAATCTCAATAATTAGCATTTACATATAAAAAAGTCTACCTTTGTTTGCTGGTAGAGGACAAGAGAACACAACATCTGCTTGTGTTAAATATCAAATTTCTCATCTTTCAGTTATTGCAGCATTCGTCCCATCCCTCAGTTAAGGTAATGAGTCCACATGCAGGGATGTCTGTTGTTTTTTCCCAGCATTTATATTCCAGTCATGTCCTATAAACACAACTAGATCACAACACGGCGTGCCATTGTCGCAGGCTCAGCAGGTGTTAAGGTAGCATTGACAAAAAAGTCAAATTTAGTCAGACTCGGATGTAATAGCAGGAAGCCGGAACTATTTTCTGTTTTCTAGGAATACAAACCCAACGCTGTGAAGAGCCATCCTTTTTTCACATCTGAATATTTTCAAGGAACAAATGACCTCGGGGAATGCGTCTACATCTTTCCAAGAGATCAGTGTGAAGACAACAAAGATGTCCTGCAGCATAATTCTTTGTCCTTCATAATACCTACAGGAATACTTTATGACCGAAAAAAGAAAGCACAGACCTGAGGGACTTTCTGTACCATTCTCACACCAGCACAGCAGAAAATGATGATTCCCAATGACTCCCATGTGAAATACAGAGTATATACAGCAAATATGAGGTATAACAAATCAGCCAAGTCTGCAGCTGGAGGTGCAGAATATGGTGGAGTGACTACAACAGAAGACTTGCACCGGTCTGGGCATTGGGTTTTAAACATGATAGATACATTTTTATTTGTGTTTTATATTCTTTGTCCGTTTACTATTTACCTGATCAGTTTTTGCCTCGTTATAATGTAGAATTATGTTGTTTTAATCCAACGCTGTGATTTACCGGCCCATTCAGTTCTAGAAGATTTTTGTGTTTATATAAGAAGTAGCAAAGGTTTGCCCGAGGTAAAGTAATATTCTCCACAAGTTACACAAAATACTGAAAGTGAGTTTTTATGTTTTTGAGGTAAGAAACGGTTGCTCAGTAGTGCATCATCTGTGCTTCATAGGCTCACAGCCATTGTTCAGAGGTGAAGGACTCATAAAGAGGCAGGCAGGTTGGCTAAACCACAAAATCTTCAACAGAAACTAATCCAATGACGCCTCGAATGCAGAAAAGATAAAACACTGACTAAACCTGAACAGGGAAGAACAAAGATTAGTCAGTAAATTAAAAACAAACTTAAACACACACTAAGAAAAATGTCACACCAAGAAAAATGTCAAGACGCCAGTTTATGTTTACCTGAGTGTGAAACAGATGATGATCATAAGGTTTGTTCATAATAACTAGGGCTGCCACAAACGATTATTTTAGTAATCGATTAGTCACCGATTATTTTTTTCGATTAGTCGACTAATCGGATCATACGTTAATTTAATATAAAACATACA
>JAUBOC010000043.1:26347424-26359654 GCA_032275365.1 Anablepsoides cearensis
AAATTGTCTCATTTAGGCACTAAAATGGTTAACTATAAGATTTCTTTAACAGTTTGAAAGTCTTTAAATATATCTTTTGATTTTTTTTCAAACATACATTTTGACCACCAAGCTGTAATAAAGTAAGATGGCCTATTAAAAAATGTAAGTATTTTAATCTTTGTATTAATGTGATAATTTTGAAATGTAGTAATAACAGTCTTGAAACTTGTGACCAACTAAAATGCTGAGCTGTTTTATAATCAAGTACACTTTGTTCCAACTGCACTGCATACTTGCAAGTATTTGGTAAGTACAGTACATACTTAGTATACCAGGTATATAACTTATTTATTTTATTATTTATTCATTTATACTGAAGTTGCCATAGTTATTGAGGCTCCATTTATGATAGCGTTTTTTCTCAAGATTAAGATACAATTTCATCTCTTCATCTTATGTGAAGCCTATGATTTAACTCAGAGATTTGATTTTGATTTTGTTGAAACTTCCTCCTAGAATAACCTCCAGGAACTCCCTTTGCTCGAGTAAGAAACACATTAACACCAGACAATAGATTTTCATTGTTTTTTATGACTTTATAGGAGCAAATATTTTTTCTTCTCATCTGAAGCTGGCAAGTTTATATTAATATTTTTTTAATGTAGCCTGTAGGTCTTTTTCCTAAATGTTAAGTTTATGCTTTTAATTTTGCAGCCTGCAGATTTAATTTCCCATCAATATATGGCTGAGCTCCTGCCCATCATTCCATTGAACAATCTGTGGTCCATCAAGTTCTACTGAACAGCTTGAGCTGCACACTCACACAAAAAAGAAATCCATGTGTTGTTTTACCAACAGATGTTTGCACCATGGCTTTAAATGTCAAATATGGGCCTAATTATTGCTTGGGTTTTCTTCAATAAAAGTCCTAGTTGTGCTGCCAACAAATAAACCGGAAAAAACAACACAAGGCTGTTTACAGGGGATTATGGAAGAGAGAGCTGCAAAAATAAATGGTAGTCTGACATGGCATGAAAACATCACGGTGTGGTGGCTGGTTAGATGCTTCACACTGTTGTGCAAGTTACCCAAGTATGACAAATTATTTATTTTTCTCTGGTCACACAATATAATAATAGGTCAACTACAACGTTGCTTATTTTCTTGAAGCTGCTGCATGCTGTTAAACAAAACATGAAGAAAATTTGTTAAAGAAAATTCAGGAATTTTAATCATAGTTGACAGGAAATGAGCAGCTTAACTTGTTGGCAGAAAATGTTTTGTTGCTTGTTTGCACTACAGCAGATATGGAGAGGTATGATCCAAAAACAGAACAAGACAAACAAAAAAAAAAAGGTTGGCTTAGAGTCCGTTCTCTCAGTGAAATGTTGATAAACTGAGGCGACAGAAAAAAGACCAAGATAGAAATAGATTTATTGTAAAGGAAGGTCGGTGTATTCAAAACACAATGTCTACAGGTGGACTGCTACATCACAAACAAGGAAAAACATGAGAAAAAAATGAAAGTTTTGTGAACTACAATAAAAAAATGCCCAACAGCAGTAGACTTAATCTTAGGCTATCAGTCATTAATGAACCATGACTTAAATAAGTAGCATAGTGGCTATCTGCCCACACAGACCTTTCATAGGCAGATATCTGTTACTTCAAAGGTACTTCATAATCAATTGTCTCATCTTAGTAAATAAAGAACATTTAAATATCAGTGCTCCCACTCATCAAAAACTATTAGCTCTACGACTCATTCAAAAAAAGTGAGTTTCATAAATTAATTCAATTTAATTCAGTTTACTCATATGATAGCAAACATCATCCCAGGGCACCGTACAAAGAGAAAAGAAGTCAGACCATTGTTGAATGTTCAATCTGTCACAGTTTTTCATTCTGAGTGACACATTGGTAACAGTGGAAAGGAAAAACCTGCTTTCAACAAAAAGGACAGGAAAGAAACACAGAAAAACATAAACACAGAATGACTCGTCTAGGTGTCATTTTGTACAGAAAGAAAGACAAATCACATATGATAGAAACTAGATACAGCATAGCAGTAGCATATATGACCCCCACACATAAAAAAGCACCACCAGAACCCAGAAGTCGTTGGAGAGAGGCTACAACTGGAAAATACAGGGGTTAGACAAAAAAAAAAAAAAAAAAATGAAACACCTGCCATTTAAGTGTGGGAAGGAAGCTGTCTGAAAGGGATGTTATGATCTAAAACCAGGTGTTTCACTTTTTTTGTCTAACCCTAAATAAAAAAAATTTAGTTACTTATCTAACTCACCAAACAAAATCCCAATGTTTTGTCTAAATAACATTTTACCCAAATTTTTAACTAGAAGCCTTTGATAAACATTTAACTTTAACATGGTTAGGTAGTTGTTTGACAAGTCATCGACTGATAGTTAGAAACATGCTCAGGTTTACCATCTCAAAACTCAACTTTTGTACTTATTCAATAATGTTGGGAAAAGAACAGTGTTTAGCTTCTAGAAAAAAAAGACACCATTTGCTAATTAGCTGCAGGCTAACTGTAACTTTCTTGTGTCAGCAGCTCTCAAACTAAGAATACTTCTTAGTTTATCCTAACCAAAATGCACCATGGGAATAAAAGGCTGTAAAAAAGTTTTGATGTCTTGTTGCCATTTGACAAAACAAGACAAGCTGTTAACTCTTGCCTCAAGTTTTTTTTCCCCCAAACCAAAAATTAATTGCCTCGTTTTATATCGTCTCATACTGTGTAGCATGTGAACATAATAGTATTATTGCTCTTCTGTCAGCCAAAAAAACAAAGAGCATTGTCCAGAACGACAGCGCTGAAACTCATTAGAAATGTGAACATCTCCAATTTCATTACAGTTATTGAATTTCTCATTAGGTTGGTAAGTGTAGAAGCTTTTAGATTTATATGAAATTATTCAATGAGATGGGATACTGGGATACAGAAGATGCAATCTGAGATGTTGCTGTGTCTTCAAAAGAAAGATAAAAAAGCACCATTAATGTGAAAACTCAACATATGTGTCCTGCTTTTGAACGTTTGCAGATATAATCAACATCACCAGGTTAAAAAGTAGGATCTCTTTCTAAGCTTCTTTGTTTTGATGTCTCTTTTTTTCAGCATTAATAGATGGATGAACGACATCAATTGGACTTTTCTGAAAAACCATCGTTGTGCGAACGCATACTAATCAGGAGATAAAGGGAAACTTCCTTCTTTGGAGGCTGTCGGCACCCCTTCAGCCAAATAATTTACACTTTAAAACAGATCAATGCGAGTTCATTTGTGAGATTGCAGTTGTCAGTTGTCACGGCATGCTGCTGGCTCGGTGCTCGCTAACTTTTCTTTTATGTCTAGTCCTCCTGACAACATTTGTGGTTTTGGCAGACAAACAACCAGTGGCATACAGAATAAAACAACAGATGGTTTGTGCCACTCAACGTACCTCTTCAGCAGTAAAATGTTATTTTTTCAGCGCTGACACTCTATTCTACCCTTCCATTACGGTTGTAGATGCACATAAACACACGCACGCACGATCATAAACACGCACATAAAAAAAAAAAAAAAAAAACGGGGTGACAAGAAAACATCTGAGAGAGAAGTGCAAGGCAGGCAAAAAGAACGTTTGCCTCAGGAAATGTTCATCTCCTGGCCTCTCCTGGGCAGCACAACTGAAGCTGAATCTCTCATCTGAGGCAGTAAAAGTTGAATAGTCTGAATATTCAACAAAGTTTTGAAATGTTTTAAATTTGCAACTTATTGTAAAAAAACAAAAGTTGTTATTGCCTGCCATAATAGGCATAATGACTATAAGTTTTCAAGCTTTTGTGGTGCTTGTGTTTCTGTGTACGGTTAGTGTGAACCAAAAGTTTCCTTGAAACTCACTGGATGCACACAACTACAACTCTTTAACTTTTAAGCCTAGTTTATATTTCAACAATATGTGAGACAGCAGATCAGTCATAACGTATGTCATTTAAGACATTTTTGTCTGAGCATTTGTGTCAAAGATGTGGAAGATAAATCATCATAATCCCCCCCCCACAGCACTCTGAATGTAGCACGTCACTTTTATAACAACGACAGCAGGATCGATTGTTTTTTTTCACTTGACGACACATCAGACATTTGAAGAAAGGCTTGTGTTTTGTTGGATGAGGATGAAAAAAAAGTTGCTTTTCTTGTTAGCCGTGAAGATGAAAAGAAGACATGGATATCTGTTGCATGTTCACCGTCTGAATAAGACCAGACGAGCTGCTAATTTAACAACCGGAGTCTGGGAGCGAACTCTGTTCAGTGAAATGCAAAAGCACGTTCTTCTCTGTATAAACGAACACACCCACAAAGTTCTGACCAATCACACACAGAAAGCTACGTTAGTCTCCAAGACAGAGTTCAGACTGGGGACAATGTACAAGGAGAGCCGTCAGCGGGAAGTAAGAAGGAAGTTACAAAATATTCATCAATTATGATTGTAAGCCAGACGTGACAATCACTGCATAAATGAGCCTTTAGAATGCTAGCTAACAGCCAACACTGGCTAGAACACAGGGAATTTTACAAATATCGAGCAAAGATTTTGTAGCTGAGAGTCATCAACAACACATACAAAGCATAACATAACAACATAACAGGTCCCACAATATTTAAATATTTCATAAGGTTGCACCTAATGATATTTTTAAGGTTTAACTTAAGAGGCTTAATTGCCTTATTATGACCCCTGATTGCAAATCAGAGGTCATATTGTTTTTGTACTGTTTATTATTTTTTTCAGTAATTTCTGGTCAACCGTAGCACGGAAACATGGATATACAAAATGCAAAAAACTATTCAACATATGAGCTTCAGATTTTATTTATTTATTTATTTATTTATGTTTAGCTCTGAGGAAGGGCCACCGATGAGCCCCACCCCACCTAAAAAGGGGGTGTTTGGACAAATAAAATTGCTTATAACTCAAAAGCTATTCAGCATAGGATACAGATTTTTGTTGTTGTTGTTTAGCTCTGATAAAGGGTCATCGGGTCCACCAATAAGCCCCACCCCCGTTGGACCCCCACCCAAAACAATAAATCTGTTCTGAGTTCTGACGCATTTGTTAGGGATACACCGATATAAAAATTTCAGCCGATATTGATATCCAATATAATTATTGCTGTTATGGCCGATAACTGATATTTACCGATATATTACACAAACATACAAATTATATGAGGACGTGAGGACATTTTAAGTTCAAATGACAGAAAGAACCAAAGGAAATATGATTTTAAAAGTAAAACTGTGCGTATTACTTTAAAGCAAATGTGTATTTTAGTTTATGGAGTAAAATTATGGAATAGTTTGGATGACGATTTGAAAAAATGTTCTACTTTAAATCAATTTAAAATACTTTATAAGGAAAAAAATAGTAAGTCTTATATACTTTTGAGTTAACAATGAGGAGAACAATATATTTTTTGCAGATTATATTTTTGATTTAATGTATGTGGCCATGAAAAATTAATTGTAATTATTGAGAAAGGAGCAGGTTAAGGTTTTTCTTCTTCCTGCTCCCCTTTCACGCATGCATAGTATATGTTAAAAGAAAATGTGTTTGTATGTTATAATGATGAAATTTGTTGTATTGAGTGAATAAATTTATTTATTGATTGATTGATATTATACATACATGCACAAACACACTTGGGTCTTTTCTTGATACCGTAAATAAACGACCAGATCTCTGGCATGACTCTCTGCTTCAGTTATTCCTGACTGCACAGCATCAATATTACTATCATGATCAAACAGATGCCACTCAACCAACCATGTCCCCTCCCAAAACAGAAACACAAAGCTAAAAAGTGAGGAAATCAATATGTGATGTTAATATCAGCCCAGTTTTACATATCGGACCGATACTGATATTTTAAAAAATGACCAATATCGGCCAATACCGATATCAATGCCGATACATCGTGCATCCCTAACATTTGTGCTTTGTATATGTGCACAGGTCATGTATGCTACCACAGTGAGGTATCTAGTTTTTTAACATATGATTCTTGTCTATAACACTAGCATGAAAGGTTAGTAAAGGAGTGATGGGCATTCCTTTAAGAAATGCTAAGCATTTACCAGTTTATGAAATCTGCTGGCTAACATGAAATAAATCCAATTAGAAAGTAGCTTAAATTGTTTTTAACTTTTAGATTGTTTTTGCCACCATTTATTTAGGGACAAAGACTAATAAAAAGACTAAGATCTTATTTATCTGAGTTAACATAAGATACATGAAACAGAAAAATGAGGCTGGGAAAAAAAAGAAGAAAATGCGACTCCTAGATCACAATTCTACAACATGTATAATATTTAACTTGTCAAGAAAAAATAAAATCTGACAGATCTACATTCATGCTGATGTATTTTAGTCATACATATATTTCTTGGCAATGGAGCTTTGCATATTTGTCCTAACCAAAATGTGCTGCAGGGAAGGTGCTCACCTCAGCATCTTGTGCAACGGCTTATTGAAAAATGTGGTGGAGTATCATGCAGTGTGCTCACTCGGGAAATCATAAAGCAAAAGTAATCAATTATCACACCTCCCACCACATTCCTATTGCAGTCACCCCTTGATTATTTAAAGGAATTAGCTATCGATCAGCTAAGTGAGTCAGTGGGACCGCCACCAGCCAGCTAGCCAACCAGCAACAAAGCAATCGACTGCACTCCTCCGCTGCTCTTCAGCCTGCTGAAACACTTGGCACCTGAATCTAGACAACTGAGAGGACATATGAAAATGAACCAGTTTTAATTTTGTACTGAAGCCACCGATGCTCACATCAAGGCCACCAAATGTCAAGGCGGTACAGAAGTCTCCGACCATATGGCAAGTGTGCACCGAGCTGAGTGTCTGCAGTCTCCAGGTTCATTATCACCATTATCATCCAAGATGCCTTCAGTCCCACTAGGGCAGTCAGCCACAGGATTCAGTCATTAAAAAAGGACAATGTGCTTTACACAAGAGGACAATGGCTGAACAATCTACAGCAATATTCACCTTCATGTTCAGCACCTGTTGCTCTTCAAAGATCCCATTATCTATCCAACCAAGCGTCTGCCCGTGGACATCCTCTGGGAAGAGACTTACAGCATCTCTGTTTGGCTTTTGTTTGTAGGTACATAAACCACAGTTTGTTGGAAGATATATTACAAAGGCAGGAAGACAATAACAAATCATGTGTATTAATAATTGTAATTAAAATGTATTTAGTATGTATATGTAGGAAAAAAACAGTAATTAGTTTGCCTATTTTGGCAACTTAACCACCAACAACTTCATAAAGCTCTATGGCTTTTTATTTTTCTTTTTAGATTGGTCTATAAATTTGAACCAAAATATTAGTATGATTGTTAATTTGTGGATCCTTGTAAATATATTGGAGGTTAAAAGTAATGTAGTGGCTAAATATGGTCACTGACATGAGGTAGGCAAATTGAAAAACTTTGTTCATATTTTCTCAGTGTATAGTCTTGTAAATCGGGTTTAAATACTTTGCTGATATAAAAATTTGTGCTGGGCATGTTAACGCAATAACAACCAGCCGCTCTCATGAAACCAGACGAGCTGCAGGCAGGGCACTAAACATGGCGGAACTCACCAGATTCTTCAGGGCATTTTTTATTTTAAATCATTTCCCGATGGCGGGCTGGAAAGAAGTAAAGATCTCTGTAAGCGCTGCTTACCTTTCTCACCATCAGTTTGAGCCTGAAACAGATGACGCTGGGTTGGAAAAAAAAAAGAAAAAAGACCAGCTTGCTTTGCCATGTTTGTTTAAAGTTTTTGAAAATGCATTACCCCATTTTAAAAATAAAACATCACCTTAAAAAATGCTCTAAACAGCTATGAGTCAGTTAAATGTTGTGCAGAATAATGAGGTTAAATCAAGATTTCAAGGATGTTTTTTTATTCTTTATTCCAAATGAGTACAACACGAGGAATAAAAGATAGATACTGAGGTCCCAGTTGTCAGAAAAAATACAGTGAAATACGTCACCATTTTTCTCAGTAAATATAATTCTAGAGGTGTTATTGACAGGAAATTTTCACCAGATGTTGGTAACAACCTAAGTTATTCATACATACAAAATAATCAAACCATAGATGTCCATAAATTAAGTTATGTGTAATAATGCGGAATGGTACAGGGGAAAAAGGTATTTAACACGTGAAGAAAGGGGGATGCAAAAAGGCATGAAAAGCCGAGACACCAGCTGAACTCTCAGTAATTAGAAAGCAATCCTGCCCCTTGTCAGTGCAAATTAATATCAGCTGGGTCAGTCCCAAATGATGGCCAGGTATCACACAAGAAACATCTCATGATGGGTAAAAGTAAAGAGCTCTCTCAAGACCTTCACAGCCTTATTGTTGCAAAGCATAATGATGGCATTGGTTACAGAAGGATCTCTAAACTTCTGAATGTTCCAGTGAGCACTGTTGGGGCCAAAATCCGGAATTGAATTATTTGGATGCCATAATACACATCATGTTTGGAGGTCAAACATGCACATCACCCCAAAAACACCATTCCAACAGTGAAGTTTGGAGGAGGGAACATCATGGCGTGGGGCTGTTTTTCAGCATATGGTACTGGCAAACTTCAAACAACTGAAGCAAAGATGACATTCTTGATAAAAATCTGCTTCCATTTACCAGGATGCTCAAGATAAAATGTGGGTGGACATTTCAGCAAGACGATGACCCCAAACACAAAGGGAACTCTCAATTGGTTTCAGAGGAAGGAAAATAAAGCTGCTAGAATGCCAATCACCTGACATGAATCCAATAGAAAATCTGTGGAAAGAATTAAAGATCAGAGTTCATAGAAGAGGCCCACAAAACCATCAAGATTTGAAGACTGTTTGTGTGGAAGAATGGGCCAAAATCACACCTGAGCAATGCATGCCACTAGTTTCTTCATACAGGAGGCGTCTTGCAGCTGTCATTGCCAACAAAGTCTTTTATACAAAGCATTTAATAAATTTCAGTAAGTGTGTTCAATACTTTTTCCCTGTGCCATCCCACATTATTACACATAACTTAATTTATGGACATCTATGGTTTGATTTCTTTGTATGTATGGATAACTTGGGTTGTTACCAACATCTGGTGAAAATTTCATGTCAATAACACCTCTAGAAATAAATTTACTGAGAAAAATGGAGACGTGTCCAATACTTATTTCACCTGCTGTAAATAAATAAATGAATAAATAAATACAAAAGCCATCTGAAGAAAATGCATGGCGTGTACAACATTCAAACCTTCGCATTCTGCCAAAGTAGTAATCATTTCTAAAAAAAAAATAATTATGATTAAAACTTTTAATCTATACCCAGCACTAATAAAAATGTTTATGTTTTACTGTACGTCTAGGTTTACTTAAAGATTATCATTTTATAGGCCTGTTAGCTAGCAGTTTGGATTTATATATGTTCAAAGTTAAAAATTAACTTATATTGCTTCTATAGCAACAAACTACCTGTAGAAGGCATTTTGTCCAAATGAACAGATTTTTACCCAAAATGCTTAATGATTCCTGTTGATACTCATGTTAAAGCTGTTGAATGGCACAGCGAGAGTCATTTATCATTGGAAAGCTGCAATGTGAAGTTGTGGGAAATGCCTGTTGGATGGACGACACTCTGAGCTGACTGCAAAGCAGCTACTGCAGCAACAGCTGGCACAACCAAAGGAGCGCGATGGCTCCTGGTGCAGCTGCATATCATTGCAGGATTTTCACAAAAGCAGGTAAATGATATTAGTGTTCTATTGTTTAAGTTGGAAAGTGTCACTGCTATTCTCTAATTTGTGGCAAAGTGAATCAAGACCACAATTTGGTGTCGGCAACAGGTGGTTATCAGCCACTAAACCTAGCTCCATTGTAATCATCTGCCCTAAAAGTGTGGAAATAAACACTCGCTTTGAGATGCTCTTGTGGTTTGAGGTGTCACACAGTTAACAATGTTCTCGCTGCGCCTCTATCGATAATTTAGGTCCCTCATTATTGGCCACTTTCAGTGCCATTAGGAGATCCTTTGTGTCACCTCAGTGTCTTTGGGTTACTCTTCTCCCGTGGTGCGTATCATACTTTAGCTGAGGTGAGGAGCTGATTAAAATCTGCCACAGGCCACTGCACTGAGGATATTCAGTTATTTGAGACCTGCAACTAGGAGGATGATTCTACTTCCCCAGTTTCTCTTCCTTGACCTTGTTTTCCACTTTGCTACTTTTTCTTCTAACTATATCCATGTCCAGAATAAAATAAAAATAAGGGAAATAACTTTGATTGACTTTAAAGTAGAAAATAAATGAGGTTGAATATATTTTCATGAGAAAATGTCCTTAGAAGGTGTATCTAGAGATACAGGCAAAAACCACAGGCATATTTCTTCAGACAGCGTGTGATTACATGCTACATTACAATGCAAGTCATTACTGCTTATGGCAAATTAATTGCATGCCTCTTAGCTGAACTAAATTAAAACCTGGCTGGTTGTGATACTCGGTGAGACTGATGAACAAGACTGTGTTTGATAATTTACCACGGAAAAACCTGAAGGCTTTTAGAAATGTTAAAAGATGCAATAGTTTGGAAAAGTGCAGGAGTCAAATTGCAGTTGTCTGTAAAGGTTATTCGTTTACTTTAGTTTCTCTTAAATTCTTTTCATTGACATCAGAACTTAATACACTTCTTGTTTTACCTTCAGTCAATGTATTGGCAGAAATGCAATATATTATTCATGATTGCTACATGTTTTCATTAGGGCTGGTGGCTGTGACACGGGAGGTGAAGCAGATAAACGTTCACCAATAAAATCCGCAGAAATTTACAGAAATTAGGCACTAACTGCACTCATGTTCAACAACTGACTGACTCTGTAAATCTTAAGAAGCTGCTAAATTAGAATACATCTATTAGCTGATTGTATGAGCAGGTTTTGTGAGAACTGTTGCAGCTGGAAATGATTTTGAATCTAAATTTGTGATTTGCCAAACTCAGCAGCGAGGAGCTGCTGAGTTTGTGGGAGGAGCTTAGGAAGGTGGGCTGAAGCTTATTAGTGAGCAAGGAGGAGGGACCTGAAGGTTGTATCTGTTCAATTTTTTTCTAAATCCAGGGTTTTCCAGAAACTTCATACAGTAGCTATAAGTGCCCAGTATGCTCCATACACGCCGAAAATCAGATCAGATTGTCACAGTCGCTTGACCAAAATTGCAACAATTTGGTCTCAGATTTGAGCCTTCTACCCCTTCTTGTAACAACCTGCCTGTCAAACATTTCACTACGCTTTGCATAAGAACTTACTCTGTTAGTGATTAGAGGTTCGTGGGAGTGTTTGTTTATGCTGAAAGCACTCAAATGCTTCATTTCGTTCATTCATTTCCATTAACTGATAGACAGTCAGATAGCTAAAAACTTGTGGATGGAGCTAAAACAAACATGGAGGAATATGTCTGCCAGAACCTGTGGAGCTTTAATCGAGACAGATTTGTGGACAAATAATGTCAGGTATGTCTTTTGTATTTTTTTTCTGGAGTGTAGACTCCATCGTGAATAAACCCTGTCAAATCCCACAGCAGGAGGGGTTTCCCAGGAGCTCAGCATGGTGTGTCTCAGAGCCCGTGAGGAGACATAAGGGGATTTTTTAATATTTTTTGTGTTCCTTCGCAATACTTTAGCTTTACCTAGCAATACATTTTGCATTCCCATGCAAAAGTTTGTTTTGTATTAACTGACTTGACTCAGATTTTTATTTTGAAATATTCGGTTACCGAAAAAGGATGTGTTTTCACAAGTTTGAGAAATTCATGGTGATATTGCATGGGCATGTCCCCTCATGGGCTTCATACAAGAAATATGAAAGGTGTCTGCGAAAAAAAAAGTGACTGTGTGTCATCCGGTCGGCTGCCAATTGACCACACTGAGTTTATCAGAGATAGACTAAGGGCCTTCGTCATCTTACGTGTTTAAAGCTTACAGTAAAAAAAAAAAAAAACTCCTGCACCTTTGTTACCATGTTAAGATGGTTGGAGTTTGTGGCTCTGTCCTCCCTGGTGCTGCCTGGACTCCTGGGGTGTGGCTTCTGGCTGCCATGGTTGGCCCGCTGGCCGGGGTGGCTGCCGGGGTCCGGGGGGTGGTTGGCCGGGGGTGTGCACTGGACCGTTTGCGGGGTG
>JAUBOC010000043.1:26392193-26406453 GCA_032275365.1 Anablepsoides cearensis
AGTCAAATTTTCAGGCTAACAAGACAAATAATCTTACACATTCTGAAAACAAGATTAATATTCTTACACAATCAGTTATTGTTTAGGAAATCATTCTCAAAACAAGATCAAACAGACTTTTTGACTGGATATAAGATTTTAAAACTTGGTTAGAAAGACATTTTTTGCCGTGTATCAGGTTAGTTTATTACCTCCGAAAGCTGTGTTTGTCTGGAAAATGGTCCCTGTGATGTAGCAAATATATACACACACTTACATGGTTGCCTTCCTTTTATGCCAAAAGCAAATGACATTAAAATAATAACACTACAAAATAAAGGAACAAAACACTGGAATAAGAACAAAAACCTTAAAACAAACTTGCTTGTATCTCACTGCAGTTAAACAATAAGAACTGTGTAATAAAAAAGGACAAAAGTGAATTTAGATTTTAATTGTTTTGCTGATTGATTTGCTGAAATATCAGACAAGGAGAACTTGTATTAGTTCAAAGATGTGAGCTGTTGGCACCGACTTTAATTCACTGCATCATGAACTTTGTGTCATAATTAGCTCATTGGTTAATTGTGTGCCTCTGCTGCAGATTCTGTTGTTTCTGGGCTGATGTTTGAATAACAACATACAGGGAAATTACTGTTCAAATATACTTCAAAAGCAAACTTTAAGGCACTCTCCGTTCCATAGCCTTGATAAGGGCACTAGCTACTGTCACAAATAATAGGTACAGAGGAGGAAAAAAACTGTTTTTTGCTCTTCATAAAAATTCAGAAACCTAATCAAAGAAAACTAGGCATAACAAAGACAGTTGCTATGACCCTCAGTCAACAGAATATCCTCAAGGAGTTTTCAAGTAGGGATGTCTAGAGGATTAGAATTCAGCTTTGCATGTAAAAGAATATCCTTTTTAGAGAACACTGTAGAGAGGACAGTAATTTGCTCAGAATGTCACATCAATACTTAAAAGCAACTAAACCTGAGCAGCAAAATGTATCACGAAAAATATATATAAATCATAGTGCAATGACAGCATTGAATACAGGTTTTATTTTAAATCAAAATCCAATAATAAAGGAACCCACAGTATAATGTGTATGCTTGTGTATATTGTTATCATTACTTAGATAAACTCCAATCATGCTTAAAACTAAAGCTTTAGTTTAAATCAGTCTTGTTCACATAATGCCAGTTGTCAACTAAAGCCATCTCGAGACTCTTCATGTAAACCCTGCACCTCACTGAATCTCTGAGCAAACCTTTGGTGACAGCAGCATCACAGCTGTTAACAAGTAACACAAACACTGGGGAGTAAAACAAATTTCATTTAAAATATTTCTTTTGACAAAACTAATAACAGAGCCCAAATTATCATAGTGCAAATACCTAATATAACATGTCATAAATAAAATGCCACTGTAAAAGATGTCTAACTAGGTCCAATGTTTTTTAAAAGGAATGCATATCACTTTCATTTTTCCATCCCTAACCATCTTGTGTTGTGTTATCATTTTGGCTAAACCTTGAAAATAACACCACTACCACATTCAACTTCAACTCCATATCTATTAAAAAATGACTGAGAGATAGTTGTTATTGTGTTGGCTAATGTAGCTTAGCTGCGGCGGACAGCCTTAAGTGAATTTCTGAGGCAGACAAGACATAAATACATTATGAAAACCTGTTGTGCTTCTATGGATCTTATAGAGCTGCTCGAACAGCTGCGACCTCACCTCTTATTTTGAAGCCTTAATACATCAATAAATCTACATTTTCAAAAACTAATGGTGCTTTGAGTTTGACCTTTATCCATGAGGTAAAAACCCTCTAAGCGCGTTCATTCTGTTTATACTTACAAATGTTTCATTTCTCTATAGACGTAGTTTACCACATTGCTGGATGTAACCTAATTAAATATCTTGCTGACACTGTAATTTAAATGTCGCCTGGAGTGCATTATTCATGCATGAGCAATAGGAAATTACAGATTGAGATCTTTGTTATTTATATTTAAATGTCATAATAACAAAACAAACCAGTTAATAAATGTATGAAAAGAAAAAAAATCACATTTCACTCTCAGTAGACATCTTCGCTGCGCATACAAAACTTTAACAACATCATTTTAGGAAATTATTTCTATCAAACAAAACCAGAAACCAAAAGATCAGATGTTTCCTTTACCTTTTTATAAATATAAAAAAACTAAACAGTAAAATGTAAACTAACTATGTGAAAATAAATATACAACACATGAAAATGATTCAATGCTTGTGTCAGTAGCTGCGTTTCCATTGACCATGAAAGTGTGCAAATTAAAATTTTAAAAATAAATTTGCTCAATGGAAACCCATCAATTTCGAAAAAAAAAATCTGTTTTTCAACAAAATGTTTTTGCACTAGGATGAGGTGGTTTTTCAGCTATATCAAAACTTATGTATTTCACAAAACTGCAATGGAAACACTATTTTCGCATCACGGAAGTCACGTGATCAACAACCGGCTGTTTCTACTGGGGAAAAGATGATGAAGAGAAAAAGACAACAGGAAGTAGTAGTAAAATCACCGAAGTTGTAAAAGAAAGTAGTTTTTTCCCAAAAACACCACTTAAGTATCCGCTCCCAAGTATAAGAGGCTTGTCGCTCGAAAGCCTCGATAGGACGCTGACGTCTCCTCTAAGCGCTAGTGTTGTGGTAGCAAGATGCTTGATTGTTTACATCCACCACGTGAATATCACGAGAACACGCATATTCACGCGTGATTTCAATACCATTTGTTTCTTAATGGAAACACAGCAATTGCAAAACTGTGTTTTTTCGACATTAACAAAATATGGACAAAGTTTTGCGCACATTTGTAATGGAAACCCATCTACAGAGATGTGTACAAAGTTGAGAAGGAAAAACAATCCTAATCAAAGAGCATTAATATTCTACAGCTTTCAGTCAACAGTTACAGTGATGACTGCTTATGAAAATACCTGAAGACACCTAAAATGACATCTAAAAGGCTGCAGGCCCTGACAACATGTGTAGTGAATGACTGCACACCAGCTGTCTGAGGTGTGGCAGACATCTTCAACACCTCACTGTCACTGGCATCTGTCCCCACCTGCTTAAAGACCCACTTATAGCCTTCACATAGGTAGTAATGAAGTGATTCGAGAGGATAGTCATGACCCACATCAAGGACTCCATTGACGTCATTGTGGACCCACATCGGTACCTACAGGAGAAACTGCTCCACTGCTGACGCCTTCTCATTGGTGGAGAGCAGAAACTCTTACATCCATTTGCTCTTCCTGGATTTCTCCTTGGCCTTCAACACCATCATCCCACAGACCGTGGTGCAGAAGCTCTCCTCTCTTGTCCCACACTGGGGGACTGGGTCCTGGACTTCCTGACCAACATACCTCAGACTGTCAGGATCCACAACACTGTCTCCTCTTCAATCAACCTAAGCACTGGCTCACCCCAGGGGTGTGTGCTGAGCTGCACCGCTGCTGAGAGGATGGCTCTGCAGAGTGTGGTTAAGGCGGTTAAGAGCAGCCTTCCCTCCACCTCGGACCTCTACACATCACGATGCAACGGGAGGGTGCTCCACCCATCATGCACACACACTGTCCCAGCCTCTCCCCTCAGGCAAGCGGCTGAGGAGCATCCAGAGCAAGACCACCAGGCTCAGAAATAGTTTCTAACCTTTTATATTAAAAAGAGTGCAAATCTGCACACAGTTCAAACAAAAAAGCAAAAGCCCTAAAGCACAAATGAGAAATTCAGGTCTGCTAAAAGCACTATAGTGCTTTAGGGGACTAGTGCCTCCACTGAGAATAGGTTTGTCAAATATCACAGTGATCATATCAGTCCATATTGTATAGAAAAATTTTCATGTGACATATTTGTCACAATAAGACAAATCATCTGCTTAGTCAATGTAGCTCATTCAATTACTGTATTTTAGATAAATATATCTTCTGTTGTTCATTATAAATCATAGTTAAAAAAAAGTAAACATACACATTCTGAAATTATTAGAATATGTAATAAAATTTTACTTTAGATTTAGTCAAGTCACCTTTCAGCTATAATGTTTAGGAAGCACTGGAGTATGTGGGATGTGAAAGTAGCTCAGATGAAGATCCCAAAGACCCTACAGTTACATCCCCAATACAAACATGGAGAGTGAAGAATCGAGTGGGTCTAGTGATTCAGTCTGATGTGATTGAAGTGATTTAGATTCAGAGCCACATTTGAGCCAAATGAACCCTGGGAAGCCAAAGGCAGCCATTAAAGGACAATAATTGTTTTGGTGAAAGAAAACTTTGGAACCCCCCGGAGAGCATATTCAAGTAACCAAACCTCCTGATGAGAGTCATACTACGATGGAGTACTTCAGAAGGTTCACAGAAGAGACAAAAAAATCTTAAGACAAAAATTTAACCATCAGAGAAATGTTAATACCACAGTTAAAGAAAAAAAAAAACAATTGGTCTCTGCCTGCCTGTGGGTCTTTGCCAAATGCCAGGAAATTGATCATACTGGGAAAATGATGCAAGGTGTCACATAACATGTCACACAACTAATTTCAGACCCTGCTGGCATCCCTACATTCCACTGACAATACAGATTTGTCAAACAGACATGCGGAGGATAAGTGCTGGCAGATTCGCCCATAGCTTGATATGTTTTGCAAACAATGGCTGGAAATCATCCCAGAGGAGCACAACTCTGTTGATGAGCAAATGGTTTCTTTCAGGATGTCACACAGCCCAATAAGGCAGTGTGTTAAAGGAAAGCCCCACCCTTGAGGATTAAAAATTTGGGTCCTCTGACTTTGTTGTTCATCAAGGTGGGACTGGGAAGAAGACCTTACTTGAGATTGGATGTGATGTTGTGGTGCAGCTGTGTGAAACTCACCCAGGTGAGCAAAACGACAGAGTTTTTGCTGATAACTCCTTCATCTCAGCTCTTCTTCACTTCTTCAGCGACGGATCTACTTTGAACACTTTGTGGAAATTGCTTAGTGGGTTGTCAGCTTGAAGATGAGAAAAGTCTTGCCAAGAGAGGGAAAATGAATTTTTGAGGCAGGGTGGATAAAGAGGAGATCACGGTCATTGTGAAGTTCAACTGAGCCTCAAGATAAAGCCTGCCGCTGAAGCAAATCAGACAAGGCTTTTGTTAAGGTCAAAAGGCCACACATTGTGAAGGAGCACAACACATTCATGGGCAGAATTGACCTCCTTGATGCATGGATTGCCAGGTACAACTACCACCTGAAGTCCCAGAGCTAGTATCTCTACTTATTTTGGCAAACCACCATGCTCTGTGTGGTTAATGCATGATTGATTTAGCTGCTGTTTGCTGCTGATTTAGAGCTGATTGCAGCTGCAGATGATCCTGGTGAGAATTAAAATGTTCTTGAAATTGTTTGGTTGATGCTGGAGCATCACATACCTTTGGGTAAAGTTCACAGATAATTCTCCTTACCTGACTTTTATTAATGATACTCTCCTTGTGTACATAACTGACTGATAGCCTCCTAGAAGAACCTTACCTCCCTGATGAAGCTCATCTATTTAAAGGGATCCGTGATTAGTTGTAACATTAAACTTTAATTGATAAACATTTATTTTAACTGTAAAATAAAGACTGTAAAAATACTGTAGGCTGTTTAGTTTTTTAAATTTTTAAATACATATTTTAACACGGACGGAGCCATTTTATTTATGTGCAAAGCATTCTGGGTAAATGATGATGTCAACTAGGTCATTGGTGCGAGTCTGCTAGCAGCTATATCCACCCTGAAGGTTAATGTTGAGCAATATCTGACGATTAGCTCTTTTAAATAAAACCAGAGAGCGTTGACAGAGAGGAGAAGGTAGAAACGACTTAACCTGCAACTGAAAATAGGGACGGGGGACAACAGAGCTGCTTCATGGAAGAAGAATCTCAGCTTAGCCTGTTAACCTTCGCGCTAGCACCGACGCTATATTGCCCTATATGTATTAGCTTGGTGCTAGCGCAACAAACAAGCTAAACTGAGGTCCTCCATCAATATTTTCAGCTGCAGGCTGAGTCCTTTTTGCGTTCCCCTCTCTGTCATGTGGATGGAGGACCTAAGTGACGACAGGAGAATGTGTATCGCTGAGCTAATACATAGTGTCGGGGCTAATGTTAAAGCTAACAGGCTAAGCTGAGGTTCTTCTTCCATGAAGCAGCTCTGTTGTCCTCCATCTATATTTTCAGTTGCAGTCTGAGTGGTTTCTACCTTCTCTTCTCTGTCAACTCTCTCTGGTTTTATTTAAAAGAGTCAATCGTCAGATATTGTCCAAGATTAACCTTCAGGGTGGATATAGCTGCTAGCAGCCTGACACTGAGGACCTATCCATGTCATCATTTACCCAGAATGCTTTGTGTGGAAATAAAATGGCCCTGTCCATGTAATATATTTTTAAACTTTTAGTTTAAAAATGATAAAAACTAAAAAGTCTACAGTATTTTTACAGTCTTTATTTTACAGTTAAAATATGTTTATCAAATAAAGTCTAATGTTACAACTAATCAGGGATCCCTTTAAGGATAAACATTCACCTCTCTGCCTGCCTTTCTCCTGGTGCAGCAAGTTTAGTCCAGAAAACTGTGCAGAAGTCAAAGATGTTCGACATCTTTTTGATAATGTTTTTACAGCTTATCCATACAGTCTGTCAGTGATCTTAGACAGGACCGACCTTTCAGGGGATTAAGAGGCCAAAATGAAAGACGTTTTTGTGACTTATAAAATGTATGGCACAATCCAGATGTATGTAATCCCTTTCCACCTCTCAGAGCGTATTGGTTACACTCTAAAATGCCTCTTCTGAATTAGATATGTATATTTTATAAGAAAAAAATACCATTTTTAACTATTTATTTAGAGCTCTTTTTAATTTTATGGATAAAAATGAGGAGTGATGGTGATAAAAATGTCGTAGGGGCTGTGAATAAGGAAAATAAATAAATAAATAAAAAAAGCCTAGAGAGCTGCTGTCACTGACTTGCCAAGCTAACAAGTGTTTAAGCTGTCAAAGCATCAAGTTGAACAGCCCGACGTCTAGCACTTAGGCCTGTTAAAGATGGACATAGGCAGTGATTGTCACAAGAAAAGCCAATAAAGAGGCCACATAAAATGCCATGGATCTGATAGTTGATAGTTCAATTCTTATTGGGAAATGTCAATATAAAAGTTTGAGTCAAAACTGTTTCCCTGCAGATCAAGAAAATCAATTAGCCTTACTTTCTCATTGTGACTAGGGCACACCAGTAGATGTTTACATAAAAAAAAAATACTTCCTATGTCGTCCTATAACAAAGTAACATAAGCACAGAACAGCCTGGAAAATCTTGCAAAATACATTTAACGGCTAAAAAAGGGGATTTTGCATACAATGTCCCCTTTAATTCATGTTGATTAAATTCACAACAAAATAGAAAAGGTTATTGCAATTCAGTCATTTATATCATGTAATTTAAAACATACAGACTAAAATCAAAGGTGGCATACAAACAAGTTACTTTAAATCATTTACAAAGCAATCCACTCTAGTAGATAAAAAAAAAGTTTTATTTATTTAGCTGATTCAATCAATTTACCAATGAGAACAGCTGAAAATGTGGACAGGTATTGTTTATCAACCTGAAATGTGGCTCGTTTTAAAATATGCTGCTCAGTGTTGTATTTGTATTTGTATGCAGAAATTTGTAGTGTTTGTTTTGTCTCATCTGATTGAGCTTTCAGCGTCTGTTTTCCATCTGACAGTGAGTTATCAATGGGAAACTCGGGGATTTATCTTGCGAGATCGTAAACCGATCTATAGATTGATTGATGGCCTCTGAACACATGACCAAAACCTTCCGGTTAAGCCTCCTCAATCCTTTTGACACTTCCTCTGTGAACAAGGACTAAATCCCATTTTAAAACATGTACTCCATGTGAGGTGCAAAAGGATTTTTAAATCTGATGGCGATCAGACGGTGAAAAATAGATTTATATCTAGAGTGAAGTTTACATTTTTAATGTGTCCTCTCAGAGGTATTTGACCTCTGTGACTACAGATTTGAAAACTTTCAAATGTTTTTAAAAAAGGTGACCCAGGAATCCAGAGTCACGGCCAAACTGTCCTTTTTTGCCACCAATTTATAAAAAACATATTCCATGTTTTAAAGTTGGTAAAAAAAAGAGCTAGTAAAAAAGAATAAGAATCTTAAAATGTCATCCTTTTTTAGCATTTTCTACCTGATACAAGCACCATTTTTTACATCACATTTTCAAAGTCATTACACCTGAACAATCCATCATGAGAAAAATAAATGTATTTCCTTGTATACTTGAGTGGGGAGCATAAAGGCAAACAGAGGAATGCAGAGAATCTGATTGTTTTGCCGGCTTGTCTTTCATTGCTTCAGCTGACTGATGGGAAATTATGCAAGGAAACGGAGGCTGAGTTAAACTGATCATTTTATCCAAAACATTCTTCAAACTGCTTTCTGTGCCCTACATGTTCAAGCCTCCAGGGCGTGTACAGTACAGTTTATCATTGTTGTGTGCCGAGGCAATCAATAAATTCATGTTTTTCCCCTCAAGTCACTTTACTGTGAAGTCAAATTAGGGCTAATCTGCATGAGATGGTGTTTCATTGAAGAAAAAAAAAGGGCACTAGCTTCTGTTCTGAAATGCTGAGTTATGCAGCTTGATAGCTGTCTACAGATACACTAACAGAATTAAAAATGTAGAAAATACCCTAACTTAAATGTTTGTAATGCTCTTTATAGTATAAGGATAGTTAAATGTTCCTTTGCCAAAGACGACACACACAAAAATATGTAATTCTTGAAAAAAAAAAGAAATGCTTTTACCAAATGTTTCTACTAATTGTTATATAAAAAAGAGAAAGTGAGAGAGACATATTCAAACAGATAAAGACTCACAATAATATATCTTATAGGGTTAACAATGATATATGTTTTAGATGTTTTGGCACTTAATAGGTTGATTTTAAGGCAGATAATTGGACTTGAATGAGTAACAAAGAAAATAACAAATTCCTACAAAATGGAATGCAGCCCTTATTATTCCTCTTATGCCATGATAGAAATCAGGTTCTCATAGAAATATATAGAATATGTAAACATATGTTGACATCATTGCATGCATATATGGCAACATTTGACTCATGAGATACACCCATAGACTTGAATTATCACTAGACTGAGCCCCGCCTATCTCGTCCATCTGTGACAACATGGAGGCGCAAAAATGGTGACCATACATGTGATACATACAGTTGTCCATCAATCCATTATCTATACCTGTTTATTCCTTTTCTAGGGTCACAGGGGTCACTGGTGCCCATATCCAGCTGTCACAGTGCGAGGGGCAGGGTACACCCTGGACAGGTCGCAAACCATCACAGTACAGTTGAAATAGATGAAGATTCTACTATTTGGTTGATTATAATATTCCACAGGTTATGTGGTTCTCAGAAATGAATTAAATTACTTTTAAACATTTGATTACATATTTTTAGAAGAGAGAGTAACTACAATCTTAAGGGAATGGAGTTTTGTAAAACCTAAATTTCAAACCAAACCAGTTTGAAGTAGTGGAATACTTCAATTCAGGGAATAAAACTGGAATAATCTTGAGTGATGTAAAAACTACCGGATGTATGTTTAAGAGAATAACAAGGCTTATTTTGTTGTAGAAGTATGACACAGCATAGTTTGTACAGATGAGAATTGTTCATCAAGAAAAAAATGACATTATTGAATTTATTTACAGTATTTATTTATTTTGTATATTACTATTGTTTTAATTTATTTTATGGAAACAATAAGATTTTTTTTGTCTTTTTCCTGGTTATTTTCCTTTCATTTATGTAAATTAAAAAATGAATATTTGTTCTTACTGTCATAAATAATTGTGATAAATATTTACCAGTCGACACAAAATGTTCACTGTATACCTGGTAATACTTTAGGATAACAGTTGTCTCTACTGATATTTGCTAACCATCTTCTCAACAGGTCAGGTTTGTTTAATAGAAACCTAAAAATAGTTAAACATTTATTAATATTTTACAGTGTGCAAAAATTACAGAAATAAGAGGTAAAACCTACTTCTAATATTTAATATTTTGTGATAAAATATATAGCATGATTCAGCAGAGTGCTATG
The DNA here is from genome assembly GCA_032275365.1 of Anablepsoides cearensis. Lineage (NCBI taxonomy): Eukaryota > Metazoa > Chordata > Actinopteri > Cyprinodontiformes > Rivulidae > Anablepsoides > Anablepsoides cearensis. The sequence goes on from JAUBOC010000043.1 coordinate 26,402,399, forward strand.
TTCTGTATAACAATATACACTACAGAAGTTATTTTCTGCTCACATGCAATAACTAACAGTGATTACATCTACTTTATAAGCTTATTTTAATTTTAAACTGTTACATAATATAATTGAGTGTCTATTAACAAAAAAAAAAAAAACCTCAAGATTGTATTACATTTAGACACAATGAGTTTTATTGGAATACTATTAATTACAGTTCTGGTCAGATCAAATCCACATTGAGGTAAATAAGATTAGATGTGCTTACTCATATAATGAGAGACATTTTCCTGTGTGTTTCTTCTGTTGCTACATCTATAACACAGCTTTCTGATATTTGTTTTACATTAAATAGTTTATATACATTTCTACATCAACAGTTCTTTTTGTTGTTGTTTTTTTTGCTATGTTGCCAGCATGTACAGTAGTGGTAAATCCAAACTCTTACCCGTTCTGTTCAGCATAGCTTCTAGATCACATGGTCATGTGGTCCGGACTCACTCCAGCTTTTCTATAGAACCTGCTAAGTGAAGCAGCAAACTGTTTAGGCACCCAGGAAGCCGTCGGATTTGGTGTCTTGCTCAAGGACATCCTGACACATGAGCATGGTGGAGAATCAAACTTGTGGCATTTTGGTTCCAAGATGGCTGCCCTACCACTAAATCACAACCACCCAATAGTCTTATAAGTAAGGTATTTTAGTCAATGTATTTACCATGAAACAGGCCTATTATTATTGAGTTTGTCATATTTAAAATCTGATAAGACCAAAATGTGCTTTGAAAACATTGTGCTGCTGCTATAAGACCACCAAGAGGAAAAATGTGTCTGGAGACAGAGAAAGTCAAGAGTAAAGGACTGAGGTTATAGCAGCTCTAAACGTGAAGACAATAACAGGCAAAGGTGAAGAGCAGGCTGACATGATGCAGAGATGGAAGGTAGACAGATTCTGTGGAAGGGCTGCAAAGCATTGTGGCTGGGTTTGAGCTGTTTCATCATGGCGTGGATAGGAAGAGAAACAGAGTAAGGGTGGTCCTGAAGGAGGAGTTGGAGGTGAAAAGAATGTCAGATAGGGCGACGTGTCTGAAGGTAGAAGTCGGTCTGATGCCGTCACTGGTTCTGCTCCACAGAATGGAAGTGAGGTAGAGGAGGGATAGAGAGTGTTCCCAGGGAGAAGAGAGTAGACCTGAATGGACATGTTTGACCAAATTACTGCAAACATTCTCCCAGGTTACTAGAAAAAAGGTTTAATACAACTATTAACTACAGTTTAAATTCAGAAAATAACTATTAATTAATATTATATACATTTTAGACTGTTGTGCAGTTTAATAATGGAACATGAAAAGAAGAAGCCCTTTCAGATTTTCTACACTTTAAGAATTATAATTTTCAGGATGACAGTTTACATGAAGCTGTGGGAGATCACTGTAACCCCCCCCCGTACAAGTCAGACGAGCAATATCCAGATTACTGATAATCTGAACAGTATTTCCTTTAACTTCTCCACATTCAAGCTGTCTTCTCCACACAATGAGTTACTCCAGCAGCTGCTGAAGAGCTCTGTTTGGTGTCTGATTGCCGTGTTGGCCCATTGACTAGTTGTAGCCACGGCATATTTTATTCATCGTATTATTCCCTCTCGTTCCAACTGATTAGCCGTGAATGTAATTGAATAATAAACCATGCAAAAGACAGAGTAAAAATGAAAATAAAGTGAAAAAAAGTGAATCCCAGTAAGGAGCATAAAACCAAACACATAGATAATGAAATTTTTTCTGCAGTAAATTAGAATTGAGAACATTCTCCAATTGTGCTGCCAGCCTGAAGCTAATGATATATCACAGAACCCCTACTTTTGATTTTTTTTGAGAGCCCTATTTGATTTTAAAGTGCTGACAAATTATTGACTGGTTGTGGCTTTTCTCCATTTCTGCGAGTTTGCATTGGAAATATGCAAATACGCTGTCATTACACGGCAGTAATGTCATCGCTAATTGCCACTGATGGCTGCAGTTTAACGACATTATTATTTTATAAACACATCAGCGCAGACAAACGCAGTACATCTGTGTTCCTGCGGAGTGAGGCAGGCAACCTGCTCATCACTCATTCTGTTTCATAGTTCATGTCTCTGCCTCCCCACTTCGCTCACGCTCTCTCTCCCTTTCACGTGCACATGCCCACACATGCACACTCCTGCGCGACTGTCCTCAGACATTGTTTTTTTTCTCTCTCTCTCTCTCCCAGTCATCATTTTCCCTGTCAAGTTGGCATGACATTGTCTAGCACGGTGCACTTTAAATATGCATAGCACTAGCGTTAAATTGAGTTCATTGCATATTTGTTATTCAGGAGCTATAATGTAGAATATTGGGTTGAACAAGCATAGTATATGAAGAGTCATGAACTGCCCAGCAACCTTTAGCTTTAATGAATAACAAATACTTTGATGTGGCAAAAGGCAAATGAGCCAGGCAGCACTGCTCACATTTTTTACTTTGAAACATTAGGTTGTATAAGGCTTGGCTTTGTGGTTCCTTTTTCTTTTTTTTTCTTTTTTTTTTTGTTCTCTTGCCTTTTTTGATGCAGACAATAAGATCAGACAAGAGAGTGGGAGAGAAAGGGAGAGGAGGAATGACAAAGCACTGTATTTGACTCAAATCAGTGTCAGCTGCAGTGAACACTTCAGCCTTCGCACACGAAGCACACAGTCTTACTGGGTTTGGAGCGAGGGGAGGCACTCTTGCTTTTTTGGATCCCTCATTCAGGGTTCAAGTTCTCACATTATCTCCGGCACCTCGGCTGATTGGAGTGGCAACAGAGCACATGTCACACTGGCCTTACAGCAGGTTAACCCAGTTCATTTCTTAAGGCCATCCAACACCTTTTGTGTTTGACCTCTAATAAGCTAAGACTTAAATTAAAAGGCCGTTATTGCCATCTAATCTAGTTTGCCGTGCTCCATTTACCAGGGCCCCCCATCAATATTCACCCATGATGAATTAGACTGCAGTGGAAAAATGTGTGTTACCTACAGTTTGCTGCTCACCGCACAGTTCACTTCATTACCAAAGTATCAAATCTGATGGAACAAAGATTAGAAAATGATGTAATGGAGTTTCACACGGGGGAAGACAGCCCTCCCATTGGCAGCTCCTTCACTGTACTCTCTCTCCTATAACTTAACACAGCAGCATCGTTACAATGTTTTACCCAGATGCTACCAAGGAATATATGCTATCTGCAAAGACAAGTAATATGGTAATGACTGAGATCAACTGTGATGGTTGCAGGATTAGCTTGATCAAACTCAAGCAAAGCAGGCTAAAGAATGCAGGCAAGAGGTGCTTCTTTTTTCTCCTCAAGAAAAATAAGTAGATCTTTGGGGATTTCTGAGATCCGCACAAAAAAAAGGTCATATGACATTAGTTGCTATGACACTGGTGCAAGCAGTGCTCCTCACTGACAGAGACCTCTGGCATTTCTTACAAAATGAGCAATAAAAGCAGTTACCATAGATACCAGACATTGTTTAAAATTTACCTTTATTTACCATTACTCATTGCAAATGTTTGAAATCTCCCCGAATCGTTTCATTTTGCTTTCAAGAAGCCAGAGTTGCTGTTAATTTTTCAAAGTGTTCTTGAGCTTTTCAGGCTTTCTGAAGACCTTTTAAAGCATGTTTTTGGAATTTAGCTCCCTTTTCACTGGAACAAAATCATCGGAAAATACCTGGGACATGCAGCATCCTTCAGTTGTTCATCTACTGGATGCCAAGTTTACAGCTAATAACAATTTGAAATACCTTTGTTGTTGTTAAAATGCAGATTTATGTCAAACTGTGTTACACTCTAAAAATCAGATGTTGGATTTACTTAAACATGTTATGTTACCTGGTTCCACCTAACTCAGTTGAGTAAATTGAAAGCAACATATTCATGTTCTTTGGTTAGAAAATGGGTATATTGCTTTGAATTTACTCAACTCAGTTAAGGCCAGCGTCACACTGAAAGATAATCATGCCGATTTTTGCCCTTCCGACAATCTTAAGGAAGTCCAGATTATCG
>JAUBOC010000043.1:26544216-26555841 GCA_032275365.1 Anablepsoides cearensis
TCTTGTAGACTGCTTCACTGTTGAGTCTCCAGTCTAATCTGTTGTCCAGATGAACACTGAGGTATTTATATTCCTCAGCCACACCCACTTCTTCTCCCATGATGGAAACAGGGTTTGATCTAATGCTATTTCCTGAAATCTATAATCATCTACTTTGTTTTGTTCACATTCAAGTTGACATGATTGTTCCTACACCATGCCACAAAGCGGTCCAACAGCTCTCTGTACTCAGCTTCCTGTCCATCTCTGATGCACTCAACGACTGCCAAGTCATCTTAGTATTTACGATATATAAATAACTGTATATGAGTCATCTTATTATTACAAATAACTAAAAGGTTCAGTGTGAAATGTTTCCCCCAATCATTAGATTTAGAGCTCCATAAGTAGTCATTTAATACTAGGCTCAGTCAAAACCTTTCCGAGCCTTGTTTTTGAAGTGTTGACTATTGGGAGACTAAATGAGCTTGACAGTTTTTATAAAAGGGGTATAATTAGGAAAATATAGATTTCAGTGGTACAGGTGGTGGACTAGAGTTGGGCAAAATTGTATTGTGTACAAATAATGGTGAAAAAAATTGGTGACAATTAATATTGCCCACTTTGCAATTATTACAATTAGTGCCATGTGATAGCATATTTGGTCTATAACACACACTCACTATTATGTGAGAACAATGGTGGAAGATGGTATGGAGCAGCTAATGCTAACCATAAGAAATTGTTTAATCATCTGAAACTCCAGCCCAAACCAAGTACAAGAAAAGCCAGAAGATGCAAACCAAGTCCACCCTTACCCTAACCGTCCTAATGCCAGTGTAATTGTTATCTATTAATTGTCATATTATTTTTTATTGTCTAAATGCCACGATTAATTGTTACAAATTTTTATGTCAACATTGCCCAAGACTAGGGTACACACAGACCCTGGGCAAGACACTTAACCCAATGCCCCCATGTATAAATCTGTTGGTGTGATTGTGGTGGTCTGGATGGACCATAGGTACAGAATGGTTGCAATATTTCCATCATCGAATACGACTAAGGAGTGATTGAATAATGCATGAAATTGTAAAGCATTTTTGAGCATCTAGAAAAGTTTTAATGCCTTACTGTTATATATTTGGAGTTACTGATCGTATCCAATATAGTAGAACATTTTCACTATTGTTTTTGACTCATGTGAAATGCATAGTTAAAAAACTTAACATTTATATATACTATTTTTAGTACTCTAACTGATGTAATAATCTTAATAAAGTGTTTGGGACACTTGAAATATTTTGTTACTGCTGGACTGTTTAAAAGAGAAAAATCAGTGAATAGGTACATTTTCAGAAGCAGTAATTTCAAAGCTGGCATAAGTTTCTATAACACCAGATAAAAGCTCACTGATAAGCAGCAGAGGGACAAAACTGTGCAATGTAGAAATAAATAAACACATATGTTACTTTAAATCATCTCTAAATTATTAGTAGTGGACATTATATTATGTTATTAGTTACAATGTTAAATCAAATCATATCAAACCAGGTAACATTAATCATAACATTGTTCGTACACTGCTGGCCAAAAAAAAAAAAGTTGCCACCAAAAAATAAAGGTCACACTCTAATATTTTGTTGAACCGCCTTTAGCTTTGATTATGGTATGCATTTGCCGTGGCATTGTTTCAATAAGTTTCTTCAGTTTCACCAGATTTCATTGCATCCAGTGTTGCATTAATTTTTCACCAAGATCTTGCATTGATAATAGTAGACTCTGACCGCTGCACAAAGTCTTCTCCAGCACATCCCAAAGATTCTCAATGGACTCTGTGGATGTGTGAAAATGATCCACTCTTTCACAATTCCAGCCTGATGAATCCTGGCATTGTCATCTTGGAATATGGCTGTGACATCAGAGAAGAAACAATCCATTGATGGAATAACCTGCTCATTCAGTACATTCAGGTCAGCTGACATCATTCTTTGAGCACAGACTGTTGCTGAACCTAGACCTGACCAAATGCAGCAACCCCAGATCATAGACCGTAGTTACGTAAATCCAGGTGTTGACCTTTATTGGTCAGGCAGTGTATATTACTGTACTATACAAATGTGTATATGTTTATGCTCAAGGTTATAGGGAAACACTGCAAACAAACCCCAACTGATGAGTTGGCTAAGGAATAGATTTTTATAAATACTAATTTTCCACAAGCACAGAAAAAAAATGCTTCCCACAGCTAATTTGTCTTCTGAAGGCTCTGAACACACTCTTTGTATACGTGTGTATACAGAGCTATTACTTCTATTACACAGAGCATCATCAGCAGATAGTCCTTTAAGGAGTGAGTGTGCTCGACCACTGACCCAGAAATGCTGACTTTCAGGGTTAGTGCCTTCAAGCCCAAAGCTTCATATTTCTGTGCTGAGTCCATTATAGAGGTATGGGGTCAGTGGGGCACTAGCCATTCGGCTAGAGAAGACATGCAACTACATCAAGCAGTCCCCCCACCCCCCCCACCCCCTCTTTTTTCTATGCTTTAGGAGAAACAGCTCAAGGGGCAAATTTAAAAATGGAATGATGAAGAGGAGTAGATATGAAAGCCTGAAAACAGCTCTTCTGTCCCAAAAAATACTCTCAGGAAAACGCAGCAAAGGCACTAAAAGCTCTTAACATTTTTAAAGTTATTTCTGAGCATTTTTGAGCCAGTGATGAGAAACCTGCCATTTAGTTATGTTTAGCTGTAGGATAGACACTTAATTTAAATTCAGAGTTGGGTCTCTTTTTTCAGTTGTCCTTCAGATCTAATGATAAGTAAAATAGAAAACTGGTTGCCTGAAATAAAAAAACTGATAAAGTTGGCTTCTCCTCACATTACAGCACAGTTTTTTTTAAATATGTCTATTTTCCTTCAGGACTATGACTGTTTTTAAGACTTAATGACCCCTCATTAAAAATAAAAGGTTTATATAGATTTGTTTGTTGTTGATGATGATCCTTCTTTATCTGGAGTATGATAAGGATTCGTCTGCATTCTGTGATATTGAGCTGAAAAGTGCCCTTTGATATGATACAACAGCTGTCATAACCAATTCAGCCACCTACTGGTCAAGATACCTTGAATGACATCCCCCCCGTGTCGCTGATGACATTTATGTATCTTGAGTTACTCTTTCCTGCTTTCTGCTCCTTTGTCCCCTGCTGGGCTTTTGATCACAGCACAAACATGAAATACAGATGAGTTTTCAGAAACGGCAAAAGGGATCGAGGTCAGAGGAATGTGATTCATTTCTCTCTGACCTTTTCACTTGGAAAAATAGATATTAGTTACTGCATCAGTCAAGGATGGCCGTTTTTACACACACACACACACACACACACACACACACACACACACACACACACACACACACACACACAAATTTGTATGTCTATCCTCATTGGGACTGTGCAATGACTTCCATACATTTTCAGTAATTTCTTTAGCAATTGCATGGGTACCATTAACAGAAACTGACCCTACACCCCAACCCCTACACCCAGAAATTCACAAAACCATCCTATGGATGTATCTCAATTCGGGCTTTGTCCTTCAATGTCCGGATTTGTCGTCTGTTTATGGTACCTTGAAAGCAGTTCCATTTTGTCAGCACCTCATGTGGCTGACAAATGCAGCCCATAAAATCCCAAAAATTAAGGCTGCATTTGAGTATATCAAAGGTGATGGATTTTTAAGTTGTAGTTTGGAAATTCATCACGGACCAAAGTATTTGATCAAATTTATGCTGAAATTTGATGTTGAATAAAATGCAATTGCATGTATTGATACTGGAGTAAAACCCAAAATATTAATGTTTTTTGTGTGTGTATGCATTTATTTAAAACATTTTCAACTGTGAAGTTATTCATCCAGTGAAACAGTGTGAATACATGTCCCAATGCATTTTAAGGTCATAGATTTGGTTCGATTGAGAACCAAAATTGCACAATTTGTTCACATTTTCAGTTGGGGCGGTTTGCATTCACAGTGCACTTAGCCAAACACTGCACCCTCACCTGTGGTGGTGCTGGCTGCACCATGGCCCACTGAAGGAAAAAACACAAAAACTTCAAAAAATACATCAAGCGCAACTTCCTTCTTCACAGAATGTACACAGAGTAACGTCAGATTTTAGTGGTTGTAGGATTTATTTTTAGTTATTGACAAATCTGCCTAACAAATAGTTTTCAACAATGGGCTCAGCATGAGAGATTGAAACGTGGAGAATATTGTTTCCCACACAAGGCGGCTGAGACGGCTCTGTATAAGGTGGCATTTGAGAAGGAGCGCATCCAACGATGTTCACTTTATACAGACATTGAGCACTGTATTTACAAGATATGAGTAAATTTATTACTATTATTGCTCAGAATGACCTGCGTTAAATTCTGCTTCCTGCTCTTGGAGAGGTCTCCGGTCCGCTTGGTGTTCACACGTGCAATCAAACCGCACCAGAGCTAGCTTCAAACAAACCGAGACGGATGTTTGCAGGTGAACCAGAGTTCACTTTTTTGGTCCAAATTGATTACACATTCACACCTCCCCAAACGGACCAGACTTTACAGTCAAATGAACTAGAGTTTGATTAAAGCGGACTCAACAGGGCTGGTGTGAATGCACCCTTAGTCTGAAGGCACGTGATATAAAACACATCACAATGGTAACGGGGTAGTGAGTGATTACACAAACATACGTCACCCAAAGACTAGACCAGGGATGTTAAACTAATTTTCACAGAGGGCCACATGAGCCTTATGGTGGCCCTTGAAGGGCCAGTTGTAATGAACTTTGACGTTTCATGTTTAACTTTGACTAAACATTGTTTCAACAGACCTAAGAGCTAAGTGTATAACTGACTAAATCATACACTTAGTATGGGAGGGGGGGTGTACCCTCCAGGCGGGCCACATGCGAGTCACCTGCAGGCCAAATGTGAGTTTGACACATGTGGCCACAGAATAGGCTGCAGCCCCTGACACAAGTAGGGGTATCAGCAGTACATCTTGTCTTGTAGGCAGAGACCATGATTGGTGGAGGTCTTGATGTGAGCAAAGTTGACACTAATTGTGATTGGTTGGATTGACATGTCTTGTTGGTCAACTTAAAAGAGGAAGTGATAATAGTAAAAAAAAATATGATTTATTGACTGTCTAGTTACAGTTTAAAACAGAACATTGACTCAAATAGAAATTATTGTGAAAATGTAAACATAATTTGACATAAAATTTCATGCAGCAAGCTTCTTCTTGTCTCAAAATATGACTAATATTCATATTGATTTTTAGCAATCTTTTTACAGGCTGGTTAGGAATGTTTTGACTGTGCCAAATTTTTACACGTCCTAAAATATAGTCATTCAAATTTTGTGCAGCTAGAACTTTCCTTTCTGAAGTTATGACTAATATATTTATTCATATTGATTTCTAGCGATATTTTTATGGGCTGGTTGGGGATGTTTTGACCGAGCCAAATTGTTACACATGTAAGGAGTTCAAATTTCATGCAGCTAGAACCTTCCTTGCTTAAGTTATGACTAAAATTAATCTTAAAAACCATGTTGCTTCCTGCCCGACTAGACCAAGCTACTCCATGAGTAGGGCCATCTACGCCCACATCAAGACCTCCGCCAATCACGAGTTGGGCCGTCTCCGTCCACAAGACAACATGTACTGCAGAGATCCCCTTCTACCCTGACACAGCCTATATTCAACCCACTAACAAATCGTGGCATTCAACAGGCCGGTCATTGGTCTTCAAGAGGACTACTGGTCCTGACAAGGTAGACATTTATACCAGAAACTGTCCTAATAAGGTAAGAAAAGCTAAGTACACACACACACACACACACACACACCAACACATGTTTGTTTTTATATCCCTGTGGGGACTGTGCATTGACTTCCATTCATTCTCTGGTAATTTTATAGCCTAACCCTGACCATTTACCCCTAACATCAATCTCACAGGTTTGATACCTGGTAGTTACCTGACCCTAAAGCTAACCTAAACTCAGTTCCCATCTTGGCCTTAAACCAAACCCACCCAAAATTAGCATATGTACCCATGGGGACCGGGCTTTGTCCCCATTAGGTCCGCATGAGGCTGCCTTTTTCTAGAAATTGGTTCCCAGGATGTATCAAAAACATGCCCACACAAACATGTTTGTTCTTCTATCCTCATAGAAACTTTGAATTGATATACATTCATTTACTGGTCATTTCTATAGCCTGACTCCTTACCCTAAACTTAACCACCCCACTAAATACCTGAACCTAAACCTAACCTAAACTCAATTCACACCTTAGTCCTAGATTGAACCCCTAATCTACCAACAGTATTTCACTTGATGGGGACCAGGCTTTTGTCTCTATAAGGAACAGTGACTTTTCACCAGGCTCTGTGTACCATGAGAATGGTCAAAAATTGTCCCCACCAGGTAGCAAAACATGCACACACACACACACGCACACCCAAGACCAAATTAGTCTCATTCTTCTGTGGCTGCAAATCACTGTAGACCTCATTGTAAAAGTACACATAAAATGTTTGGTTGACATTGAGCTATAAAATTGTTTCATGTGACCGACTGATGCAATTTAGAGACAAAGATTTACGAGAAGTGACACCAAGCAAACAAGTCGATACATTCATCATTCATAGGCTGAAAATTGAGTCAGGAAAAGGACATCCAGGGACAATAAATTCATCTGATAAGGTAAAACATAAAACTTAGTGAATTAGGTTTTAAGCCTATTTAAAAAATAAGAAAAAAAGATTTGTTTATCTGACACAAGTTCAGAAATGATACCTTTAAAGCTTCAAAACATACATTTATGAAACCATATTACAAGGCATTGTGGCAGGCATGCAGCCTGACATTTTAACCGTGCAAACAAGGCCTGAAAGGTCAGCGCTTGTACCAGTGAATGCCAATAAATATTACGTGCTCACTCAGATCTAGGAACATTTAGTCCTCACAATACAGAAGGCAGTGGAGTATGTGCATATGGCCTGCGGTTTCTTGTTTACCGCTGGTTGTGTTGTGCTTGCAAAGGGAGGTTGTGAAAAAGAGACACATTTCTGATGCCCTAAAATAAGTGCCACCCACAGAAATATTGCAATGCACGGTGTCATAAGTAATCTGTGTCTTGAAGATTTTCCCATACGATCTAGCAACTGATTCTGTACCAAGTTTATCCACTGCTGTCCACATTATTCATCCACATACTTCTCTTGATTAAAAAGGATAGGCTGTGTCCTGTTCGGGGTTGGGATCAGGGGACAAGGCTTAGCAATATGTGGTTTAAGCAATGTCCAATTGACTTTGCAGGCTTCTGTCTTGCTGGAGGCGACTTTGTAATTGCAGGCTGAATTAATTGCAGCACCGTCTGCGATGGCACCATCCTTTCAAGGTGGCCAGGAGTAGCTGTTTACCACTGGTCTGAAGACACAATAAAGCCACCCACCTTCTGTTTGTGCTTACCTTAAAAATTAAATCCTTTTTCCCGTACCGCAGTTCTTTCAGTTGAGCCTGGATTTTTTTGGACTGCATGAGAAAGATAAGGAAATAAGTGTTAGCTTATTCAAATAGCAAAATTGGTTTTAGATCATGTAGCAGGATGTTGCCAGCTGCAGCAGGAGACTCCTTTGTGAGTGTTCCCTGCGCAAAGCCCGGGCTTAAAGGAAGGCCCTACTGAGAGGAAGAAAATATCAAATCTACCCTTCACTGAACTGCATAGTCCACACAATGATGCAGTCTTGCACTGGCTTCTTGCCCACTGTCTAAGGCTGAATTCCTACTCCCACCACACACATGCAGGTTTTCAGACTGGCAGCTAGCTCTGGACCATCATCGGTTAACGGCACACACACACACACACACATACTACACAACAGAGCAGCTCTTCTCTGCCAGCTAGTGACCAGCACTGTCTGATTCTGCTGCTTCACATCGATGGGCACATCCAACACAGAGGCTGCCTCCTTGATAGCCTGATACACAGCTATTCACAAGGCTGCTAATGATGTGGGCATAAACTCTGAAAGCCTCCATATGGAACCCAGCAACGTCTCAGAGGGTCTCGTTGATTTATAACTGGAAGATGTTTTTGGAGTTCTGGACCTCGTTCACTGTAAAGCCTTGCAGGACTGTAGCTACACAGTATGCAAATAATAAATGCCTTTGGTTCAACATGAACCCCAGAGAAGCAGAAAAAAAAACAGATACATACATTTTCATTTTTTATATAATATATAAAAATGCCCATATTTAGCTGCATATTATGCAGCTAAATATGCACTATAGGTATCTCTTCTTTATTTTGTTATTTAGCTATGCTTAACATGGATGTGAAAAATGTGACATGTCCAAACTTTTACAGTGGCAAGAACTAATTAATAGGGTTTTGTTTATTTGGGAAGCTCCTGTGATTTTAATTTTTACTTTAGTCTTGTTATTCCTATTTTGTTTAGAATGATTCAAAATTCCAGAACACCTATTTTTCTTTGTATATCGTGATTTCAAACTGGTTCCTAAAGCTTCTCATGAAAAATTATCTGCTCAAACAAGCACAGAACCACTAAATAAAATCCATCTACAAAGGGCAGCTAGTGTTTAATTTGTAATTTTAAGAGTACTCCATTGTCATAAAATGAAATGTTAAATTATTTATACTAAATGGAGCCTCCCACCTAACAGAACAACCTAAATCCCAAGGCCAAATGTGAGTCACATGCCTTCAGTGTTCATTTTGAAATCCTAAAGATCTGAATGCACTCAGCTTGTTGAAGAACCATGGCAGCATTGTTCTTTGTTTACTCAGATGAGTCAAACCCTGTAGAAATGGGTCCTTTTAACTGCTATAAAAAACACAAACTGAACTACACAATATACAGAGAGTATTTTACAAGTTTGCTGTACTTTAACATATCGCTCAAACTTTTTCAGAGGACTGGAAATGTGTAACTGTGAGTCATCATCCTCCTGAGAAGGATGACAGATCTGTTATATTTCACCGTTGTGTTCCAAGGACAGACACGAGCCGAACACAGTATGGGTTTGCCACTTCTGACAGATTTAGTATTGATGTACAATTACTAACAGTCGTTCAGAAGTAGAGATAGCCAGAGCTTTGGATAATATTTCACTTTGGGTTGTTTTTTGCAATTTATTTACTCTTGTCTGGTCACTGTTGGACTAACTCCAGGTGACTGATTTCTGTGCAGCCTTACTGTATCTTAAAATGTCCAGTGAATCTGGGGACAGGACAACAAACTATGAAGATAAGATATGTTTTGTATCCTATAGGCATATCAGTTGTGTTAGCAAACACATTCAGGTGAGGATTCAACTAGAAACCTTTTGTTCTGTGACTGTGAACAACTGTGCCATTCTTCTTACACTCTTTAAACCTGGTAATGAAATTTCCTCCGATGTCTGATGTGTATTTATATTTGCAATAAATGAACAGAAAAAAAAAAGTGAACCATAGAGACGTCCTCTTACCAGAATGCTGAATAATGTAAGATTTTTTAATATTCTGTATAAACTCAAAGCACCTCTGTGTCTCTGTGTCAGGCTGGGCTAAGCAACCTTTTAATATAAGTGAGCCTCCTCCATCCAACAGCGCTCTTTTCTTTAAAAAGTTCTCCTTTTTTCTTGTTTTCTTTCTTTTCTCTGTGAACAGTGAGTAAAAAAAAGGTCTAATTTTGTATATCTAAAGCAGAAAAAATATATATCCAAAGCGCATTCTCCCAGAAGCTTTGTGACTTGTCAACATGTATTTTACTAAACTCCAGCCGGGCCCTTTTATGCTCCTCTTTCAAAAGTGGGGTCTTGCTGGGTCTTCTTCCTTGGAGCCCACTTCCTTTCAGACAGCAAACAGACATTGTTGTTCCTTGATCTTAGAGTTCAGCTTGTATCTTGTTTTGAGGTTTAGCTTAGGTGTTTCTTTTTCCCACAAAAAAAACAAAAAAAAAACTATCTTGTTAAATCTGGGGGCCAGTTTTTCTCTTGTCTAAGCAGGTTGCCAACATTATTTATTGAGCACATATACAACAAAGTGGATGTATTTTATAGCACAACCCCTCCTATATGGCTTTTGATGGATCAATTACTGTCCCGCCGAGGGGCATGATTGGTCTTCAAAAATGGAAAAAGCGTTTTCATGTTTATGGAGTGATGCAGCAGTTTTCAGCAGATTATTAGACAGTAGGTTGCCCTGCCATAGTTTTTTTTTCTCTCTCTCTCTCTCTCTCTTTTTATCAACTATCATTCACTCTTTACTGTTTTTAATATTATTATTTTCAGACACTATTGGGCCATTATTTTGAAAGTGACTAAATTAGAAAGTGAGCACAGAGGAAGGAAGATGGCTTACATTTAGAGACCGAAACAAAAGCTGTGTGTCACAATAACCTTCTGATAGTTTTCCTCTTTACTCCTAATGAAACGCTGCGACCAGGTTGAGCCACTGAGCATTATGTTGAAAGGCAATTAAGACTCAATCTCATTTCCCATGCCAGTAAAATTTTAAGACTCTTGACAAATGGGTATTTTTACAGCTGGTGTTTTTATAGTGACTTTTTTTTTTTTTTACAGATTAATTACATTATAATGGTTCAATGAGCATGATTATCTTGTGTGGGAAATAGGAATATGCAAAGTCAAAATGTTTCTTTTTTTTGAGCAACAACTTTTTTTTGGTTTCATAGTGTTGTTTGATTTGTCTTTGTAAAATAAAAAAAAATAAAAATTTAGTTAAAAAAACTGTATACAGCTGCTTAAGTATCTGTAAATTAGATTTTATTTTCCTTAACTGTGAGATACAAATAAAATAATACACTGAATTTACAATTCATTCACCCTTTATATGTGTTCAATCATTGTTCTTTTGTATTTACTTTTGTTCTCTCTGTTAAAAATGACTTATCATATTATGTCAGATTTCATAAGTAAGAATTCATATAATTATTGAATGAAAGACCTGTAGTTTCACTGTACTGAGCTTATAAAACTTGTTTCACGTAAAAACAAAACATACATAAATATACAATATAGATAATAAATTTTTAGGTATCAAGTTACATCAAATACATTTGTTTGTAGATCATCTGTTTTTTTAATATTGGCATAGAATATTTATTTGTATTCTTGACTAAAACTAACTGATTTTGTTAGTGAAAAAAAGAACAGAGGGTCAGAATATAGCTGAAAATTGACCAATAACAAAGAACCAAGATAAATCCCTATGTTTTGATTGAAAGAAATATCCACCCCAGTAGAATGCTATCTTATGTCACTGGATTGCTCCACATCAGGTGTGTTTAAGATTGTGTTCTTTTAACTTCACTTTTCTCTTTTGTAGCAAGTCTCATAAGTAACATGAGATTTGACCGAGGGCCTCATTAACATTATGTAATTAAATGAGTGTGTTACCACAGAATGAATTGTGAGCAAGTTTTCAATAAATATTCAAACAAAAGAAAGCTGGGAGAAAAGTTCTATAAACCATAAGGTTGTTTGCGAGAAAGTCAACAGGTGTGGTTCCTGTGTGTGTGTGTGTGTGTGTGGGGGGGGGGGGGGGGGGTTTCTGCCG
>JAUBOC010000043.1:26697669-26709599 GCA_032275365.1 Anablepsoides cearensis
TGGAATCTGACTGATGAAAACTTTGGAGCTTAATTCGGGACCAGTTGTGGATGAATAACGTCAGGTGACGAGTCTCTTGACCTTTTTCCTCTCCTTTTGTGCATGAACTCAAGATGAAATTGGTGGAGGTATGCACTCTCTGAGTGCTTCTAGTTAAAGTCTAAAAAGTCTTTTCAAGGGGTGGAGTTTTGTTTTAAAAACACATGTAAACAGGTATGCCTGCATAAGTGGAATTTTTATTGCATGCTTATGTATTTGTTTATCCTTTTTGTTTAATTATAGAAAAAACAGCATCTCCAGGTGGGTTGATTAAAGTGCAAAAATTGGTAAAGACTAAATACAATTTAGTTCAAGAGAAGAACAATAAATATATACAGGCACACACATTGGCCCATTTTCATTTTTTATTGCTCCTGTTTTCCATTTTGGTCACATTGAAAAAAAATAATGAAATCTCAACCTTTGGATTAAGATCTAAATCTTCATCTGCACTTGACTACTTGTCAATTCTCTCCTTTGATGTTGAAAGGCGATACTGAATAACTTCACACTATACATGATGTTAAATATTTTCATTTTTATTTTTTTTTCCACTGCAAATCAAAATTCAGACAGTGGACATTCATTCAGTAAGATATCATAGATATTCTATATGGTTTTGACATTTTTAAACAAAGACTATTTCATCTAAAGTCCAGTGATGTCTACAGGCAGATTTTAGTTTATAAAACACGCTGCACTGTATGTGTAATTCAACTCTCTGAGAAGTCCTTCTAATTGTGATCCAAAACACTCATAAATATTTGATGTTTACGGGTTCCCAACAGATATCACCATTTCCAAGAAAAAAAAATCTGCTAACAGACTTCAAAGATAGTGTCAAGTCAATGTGTCAAATATCTTAGAAGAAAAGCCTGAAAGGGAATTGCTGAAAGTGTATAAAGGTGGAGCTGTTTGATCTGTAGATAAGGGAAGAAAGGAAAAAAAAAATGCAGACGAGCAGTCTTACTGTTGTAGCCTCCCGACCCTGACCAAGTAGTGGACAGCCATATCTCATGGGGCTCATGCCGATGCAGCTTTGTGTTCTACTTAAGTACTAATTGATTGCTGCAATGACATATGGCTATGCACCACTTTTACATGGCCTGAGAAAACTAATCAATCCAATACTTCTTTATAAAAGATGAACAAAGACTGGAAACAACATAAGGTAATGTATTCTTCTCAAGCACAATATATTTTTAGTTCGTTTGACAAAGTGCAGTGTGAATGTGAACCGCAACAGCGTAAAATGTAAACAAATGTTGCAGTTTTGGTCCCCAATTAATCCAAGTCTATCAAAATATCTGGTGTGAATATAACCTACTATTAGAGTGACTGATTCATCACATATGTAACATATGACATGGAATGTATTACCCACCAGAAATAAGATAATACAGCAAAGAAAAGACAGTTGTAGCCGAAATCTAATTTTATTGGGCAGTTCACATCCCATAAAGTTTTTTCAGCATAATACCATTACATAGAGTGAAAAATTATTAACACGATTGGTATGAATAATAAGCAGAGTTGATGTCCCTGACCTCCAGAATAGGAACGAAAATAGCCGAAGGCAGGTGCCTGAGAAAACAATCAGCAAGAGTACTTTGAGCTAGAGGAGGAAAACAAATGTTCTATAGAATTAAATTGTTCCTTAGTTTCACAACTAGAAAAAAAAGAAAGAAAATAAAAGAAATTACAGAAGAAGTGTTTGGGATAGTGTCTGTCCAGCTCGTGTCTGCGTTTAGTAAATAGTTTAAAGTTAAATACTTTATGTGACTGCCAACTATCATTGATGTACCACTAAAGGGTGCCAAAGACAGGCTTCAAATCAAAAGACAGAACCATGAAATGATTTCCAAGTAATTCCAGCTTGATAATAAAAGAAAAGCTATTGGTGTCTGATGCATGTCAGCCGCTGCATAAATATAGATCCAGTAAATTTCTCACTTTGCAGAGATATAATGGGGATATAATCCGTTAATGACGGAGCGATTACAAATATGTACAAAAATAAAGCTTCACTCTGCTTCTAATCAGTTCATTGATATTCTTCTCATTGTACGCTTAAAAGATTATTTATAAATAAATTACCACAGCTAAACACTGATGCAATAATAATAATAACAAATGTAGATATGTAGAACAGAAACAACTCAAGAACAAGTTTTAGGCTTTATGTTTACAGAGGTTGTGTGAAGGCTGAGAAAAAACAAAAAAACTATAGTTATGATGTGCAAATTTGCCCAAAATATTTCCATTTTAACAGCCTTCCAATGTTGCTGACATTTCATCATTATTCTCAATGACACAATCCACACTTATGACAACACAAATCTGTTAAAAAAAAGTCAACTTCTGAGTGTGACTGTATTTACTGTAGTAAACTCTCTGACTTAAAAAAAACCACAATCTTCTGAGCAGAGTATTTTTCATCCCGATTTAAGAAACAAACCATCTAATAAAACACTGATTATATCTGTGTGGTCTGGTAATTACTTTTCATGACATTCTCCCTCAAGAGGTTACAAACAATCTGTGCTGACCTGCCAAATTACCAGCGTAATGCCTCCCTCTCCAATTAGTACCTCGACGGATGATGGTGATGATGACGGTACACTATTTAAGCTCAGGGCTTGAGAGGCAGAGTGTATTTCAATTATTTTAAATGCCACACGAGCACTGATGCAAGCAAAAACACCCAATAAAATTAAGACAAATCAGGAATGCAAAGACTCTCCGCAGGTTATGGTTGCATTTGTTGGGAGAGTGTAAATTGTGGACATGTTAAGGATCTTGAGGTGCCTCATTTGCTGCCTTCTTAAATGCTAGAACCTAACATATCAATAAAGGCTGTGTTGATATGACTTATGACTCATATTGACAAGTATTTTCAATGTAGGCACAACCTGCCTTATGTTTTTTTTTTTCAACCTATCACTGATGAAGCACAGATTTGAATTTTTTTGTATTGTGTTTATGTTTTCACAAAAAAAGTTTATTTTTTTATATATATACATTTCTCAACAGAAGCTGCAGGACTTCAAAGCAATTATTCTGTGTGTGCATTGCTCAGCAACTGCATTCCTCTAACTCACCAGAAAGAGATGACAACAGCATTGAAGTGTTGGTGGAAATGGAAAGGTACGTTTTTTTCGGATGCATGCCTTCCCTGTGTGCGTCGTGTCGACGGTGTATAGTCGAAGCATCAGATCGCTTCTCACAGCTCTCATTAACACAGTGGTGTCAGGCGCTGATGACCAAGAAAGAGGATGATTTTTTATCAATGAGATAATGACTCATTAACTTTCCTCTTCTCACGTTTCTCTCCTGTTCTTTCTTCTTTTTTTTTAGTTAATTTATTTATTTTTTTTGCCCGTCACTCCACCTTCAACCTCATTTTAAAAGCTGATGTTGCAGATAAGTGTGTATGCAGAAGCACACACAAGCACCTGCTCTCTTTAATGCACTGCAACACAAGTAGCCTTGTCCTTTTCTCCCAGTTCCTGTCACTTCAACTTCCACCCCGACCAGCAGGCAGCTAAAGTCCTCACTAAAAAAAAAGAAAAAAGAAAGAAAAAGCAATATCGCCACTATATTCAGCAGGGATCGGAGGAGGGAGACTCAGTGAATTACCACCACAAAAGGACAACTGTCTCTCATCCTTGCCCCGAACTGAGAAAGATAATAGCCCAGTTGAATAGATAAGCCCTTCCTGCCTCCTTTTAAGTCTTCCGTTATCCAGCATGCTTAGCACATAGAGACCCGCTGGCAGGACAAAATAAGGCTTCAGTCTTTGGCAAAGACTGAACAGACCTTCAGGTTAGTAATCCAAGATTTGCCCAAAAAAAAAAAAAAAAGAAGAAGAAGAAGAAGACATGCTTTGGACCTGGACCACCTTTTGTTTCAGACTCTATCAGGGTTAAATAAAATGAAATAAAAAGAAAAGGAAATAGATAAAACTCCTAATGTTTTCTGTCCTACCTGGTGTTGATGCTCAAAGCTGGAAAGAGAAGCAGTAAGCAAACAGCTTGGATGAATTTCATAGCTGTTTCACACTCCCGTTCCTTGCTCCCTTCTCTCAGATGCTTTTTTGTCTTTCTGCTGTGTGTCTCTCTCCTCGCTCTCTAGCTCTCCCACTGGCTGCCTGGCTTTTTTAGCGCACTTTCATACACACACACGCCCGCGCGCGCCCGCGCACGGAGACACACAAGCAGCGAGGCAGACAGATGCAACACAGTGGCTTGGCGAGAGGGAGGATCTCTGGCTTTAAATAACACAGGGACACAGACTGACTTGGTAATGGAAAAGAGCGGGTGGGGCTAAAATCAAGAGAGGGAGATGTGGGAGTGATATGATGTCAGCGCCCATGCTGCTTCAGCTGTTGGTGAAAGGTACTTTTTTTAAAAGCCTTTGGTGCGTGTTGTACCTACAACAAAAAACACCTTCCCATTCATTTTATTCTGCCTCCTCCTTTCTGATAGGTGGAATTACAGTAAAGCAATCTATGAAACCTGTAAGCAATCTGAGCCACTGTGTGAGAAAACATTTCAGTGATAGTGTAGTCATAACTCAAGTAGCCTAATATTCAGCATAAGATTGTTAAAAAACTAAAATAAAAACAAAATCATAACTTCCACTGTCTTTTATTTTATAAACTAAAAGTTAATTTTCTGTTGCGAAATGACAGAATCATAACAAGTTTGGTCAAGCATTTTAAAAATGTGAACTTAATGTCACCACCCACAGAGTAAGTGTTGTGAATGACTCTTATCTAACAACACGTATAATTTTGTCTCAATATCTGTAAAATGGTTGAAGTTCTAGTCATGTTTGTGTTGGTTAATGTGGTTTAGCTGGAGGAGCCATCTTGAATTTCATATGTTAATCAGTTGTAAATTTACATATACATATTTTCTAAATGTTTCTTCAAAATCTCTGCAGTGGTTTGATTATAAAACAGACATAATTGACATATATACTGCTGAAGTTGTATTCAAAGATCTGGCAACAATGAGTCATATTTAGAGTTTCTGTTGTTTCTGATTGTTAGCTGAAAACCTGCACAAGATCTGAAAATGTGACGGTGAAATAATTGTTTGAGCTTTTTTGCTGTGTTGGCTGTGGTAACCATGTTGCTTTAGCTTTAAAAGTTCCCAATTTTTTTTTTTTTTTTTTTTTCAGTGAAATTTGACTAGTGGACAAAAATATATTTTACTAACAGAATGGTTCAGCTGAATCTGAATGATAAATGGTAAAGTTAAAAAAAAAATGTGCATACTGATAATGCAGCATGTTGATGTTTAAAACAGTTCCAACTATTACCACATCATTCAGGTCATTATCAACACTGGCAGCATATAACTATTTCATGTATTTGAGAGTCAGTTAGATGTGGCAGCCATCTTGAAATGTGTTGACTCCAGAAGGTAAACATATGTAAATATCAATTATCTTCTATAACCTCAAAAATTGTAAAGAAGCGCAGAAATCAATCCAAAAAGTCCTATTTCATTTTATGCCCCCACCTTTGTTTTATTTGATATAATAAATATTATGTTAGTTGACAGACAAACAGACATGTAAATAAAGAACAAATACAAGTTGTCAACCAAGTAAATGCTTAGGGAATAAGTGTTTAAAAGAAAATGACCACATATGGATGCATGGGTAATGTCAAGTTTTTTTGTACAAACCAATTCCGACATTGTAAAAATGAAGCACTCTGGTCTGTTCAAAGTAAAAAAAATAATAATAATTCTAAAGAAACTATTTGAACAATAACATGTTTTGTCATATTGTTAAGCAGAATTCAAAAGCAACATATGTAAACAATTTCATTGATAGCTCAGTTGATAGGGTGTTGGACTGTAGGTTCAAAACAATTGTGTAGTATCTTTAGCTGTAATAATTAAAAATATTTTGCATGACATCATCCATCCCTTCCTTGTCTGAAGGATTTTGACTTGTTCTTAAGTTGCTAAGTTTGTTAAGATGTGTGAACATTATTCACCCACTGATCAGTCATGTCTGGACTTTGGACTGTTCAAACACATCGACTTCACTGTGCACAGCTTATTCAATGACAAGGTGCCGATGTCTCATGGATGCAAAACAAGCTGGAATGGTCAGCTGTTTGACACTGTCTTTGACAGCTTGTCTCTAATTTTCACAAACATTCTTTTTTTGATTTTACTTGTCAAAATAACATTATTCAAGAAGTCTATTCATTTGTCCAGACGCAACTTTGCAAACATTTTATTCTGGCAACCTTTCTTGCCATAAATGTTTAGGGTCTTTTCTAACAGGACATGTGAGGTTTTTGTAGATAAGGATACACAAATGCAGACCACATGATGAACTTTAAAAAAATGTATAGATTTATTAAAACAGGAATATAAATAAAAGTTATCGTGACAGCGCAGCACTTATGAAGATGACACAAAGGGTAACCTGAAATGGCATGAAAGCACAACAATGACAGGCTGATGAAGGAATAGAAACTGACTGAGTAAAAAGGCTGAGGATGAAGTGAAAGTGACTGCAGCTGGTATTAATAGGATGAGAGACGGGTGTGAATGGGCAAGGGTGGCGGACTCTGGAAGGTACTGACAAAGGAAAAAGATTCTGGTGGCACCTTGCAAATGAACTGAACACAATTGAATTAAAACAACCAACAGACATAAACAAAAAATCTGGATTCTAGCAAGACAGTCATACCTTTTAACACTAGCCATGGTATCTAATGCCTGCATTGCCTGAGATAGAGGTTTTTTTTTAACATTGCATATCCAACCTTGGTCTGAAGTTGCTTCTATGTCCGCTACTGAGAAGAATGACAATTGCTCTGAGTATTTCATTCAAAGGTTGCTGATTATAATATACCACTATAACCCTCCCCAGATTGATGGACAGAGACAATTGCTTCTCCAAGATCATCACTTATGTCTCGTCTCTTTGGTATTATGTTAAGACATACAGCACACACACGTGCTGCAGACAGGCACGCTGCCAAAACGTCTGCTTTTATAGAGGTCCCCAGACTTACTGATGATCAATTAATGTAGTGAATTTGATTACTTCTTCCTGGCTGCTGGGCTTCTTTTTTTAATTCCTGGAAGCAGCTAGGGTTTCTTTTAAATGCAGCCTCTGCAGTTTGGTAAAGTTTTTTTTTTTATCAAATAAAATATGGCAGTGTTTTTTTTTTTTTTACTTAAGACCTTAAAGATGTGTTTGTTGTTATGTTTCTGGAGATACATTACCAGGCTGAACAGTAAGACATACAGTAACCGCTTATTGCTTAAACTCAACCACCTTGGACAGTGATAGAAAAGCAAAATTGCACTGTAATGAAATCATCTTTCTTTCAGCTTCAGTCAGTCTAAAAATCTGCTTTGAAATTCAAGGTTAACCTTCTGAAAGTAGGAGCAGCTCCAGAACAAAATTTTAGCACTGGTAAAATGTTACAAGTGAGACTTCCAGCCATGTTATGCAGGTGGAATATTAAGCAGTTCATATAAAAGGTGGAGGTCACACACTATAAGCATGATAAATTATTTCCATTACAGATTTAATAGAGTTTGGAGTGCATTGTACCCCTGTAGTAGCCCATGTCCACACCGAAAGATTTCCACTCATTTATTTGGTCCAATTAGAAGCTCATGCATGAAAAGGCAACGGTGACCAGTTTTGATGAGTCTGCTGGACCACAGCTCGCCTCGGTTTCCAGCTGCTCGTCCTCGGCAGACCCGCTCGATTTATCACAGTCAAGTTTCATATCCGCTCCAAACTCGTGCTCACACTGCTGCAACTTTAACCTGTTGAGCGTCTCTTAATGAGAGATGATTACCATAAAACGAGCTTGAGTTGTTGATATTATGCAAGATTACATTTGGATAAATCCCCATAGCTAAGCTCAACTGTCATATCAGTTGATTTGTGTATTTTGTTTACAATTGCTCCATTTTGTTTTGCCTAAAGGAAACGTTTGAATTAATCACACCCACGCCCAGCTTACTGTTTTTCTTTTTTTTATTTTTTGTTCATGAATGTCCACGAACAAAAGCATGTTTTAGAAATCCTGTAGCTTATATAACATGTTTATATCCCCCAAAGGCACAAGACATTACATTTAATGTTTCCATTCCTCAAAGCAGTTTTGAACACAAAAGGTTCAATTTTCTGACAAGCAACACTTTATCCCTTCCAAAAAAAAAAAAAAAAAAAAAAAAAAAAAACACCACATGTACCAATTCTAGATGTATTTTCTTTTTTTTTCTTTTCAATACTGTTCTAAAATTACAGGATTCAAGCTGAGCATGCTGATTTTACCTGAAATTAAAAGGAATAGTTTTTCAAATGCTGATCTTAAGCTTTTCAGGACAAAAAAAAACAAAAAACATGTTTTTGTTGTGACATTTCCTTCATTGCAACATGAGCAAAGTTAAAAAATATAGTCTATTCAAACTCTGACAGACAATCTGTCTAATAGTTATCAATAGTTAGTACTTAATCGGTATTAGTCATAGTCTATTGAGAAAAAGTCAAGCTACACAAATGGCTGGCCAAAGACCTGCTACATACTGTATTTATATATATATATATATATATATATATATATATATATACTTTTAGGCCTATAAACCAACTCTTCTTCATACATACTGGTGTGAAAGAATGCTACATTAGATCATTTTAAAACTCTACATTTTTTTGCAGGACACTGTTTGCTTAGTTTGTTGCTGTTTTCTTAACCAATGTCTGTGACTTTGCAAATGTACCTGTGTGGAGCAAAGATAAACTGTATATTCCAATAGTGCCAAGGCTGCTGAGCGGAACGTCTGCCAAGAGTCGAGTAAACATTTGACTGGCTAGACGCAATGATCAGGTGGAAAAATATATTCAGCAGCTTCAGCATCATAGGATCTAGTTATGCACCGCACGTGTACATTTGTACAAGCTAATGTAGAGTCCACACCAACATCTCTTTTCTCCATATGTCGTGCTGTAAGACTGATGTTATGGCAGATAAGTTACTAACTACTGATAATTATTAGAGAGAATATCACATCAGTATCTATTTAAACTTATAAATGACCACACAATGATGCAACACAAATCATGTGCTGGCAATTTCCTAAAAAACCTGTCTTTGAAGTAAAAGAGCTAACTGGTCAGCTCTCTGAACGTTCCACTGTGGCCACTGCAGAGAAGTGATTAATATTAGATTAAGGCAGCTAATCAGACTGTGGTTACAGGTTAATTTAGCAGAAGTTCTAAGATGCTGATTCATCGGTTTTGAGAGGGCATCATGAATGTGCAATGATTAGCACTCCTGTCCCTGCAGAGCAGAGTTTGCTCTGCAAAGGCAATGGGCAATAGTGTGGTTTCCTTTCAATGCAGTGCAGGGAAAGATTTATGTTTTCAGCATTTAGTAAAACAAAATTATCACTGCTTTGTTTTTATAAAAACTCATTTCAGCTAACATTTGAGAAAAAGTAAAAAAAAAAAAAAAAAAACAAGAAACTTGATTTATTTAAAAGCTAAATGTTGGGGTTGGGTGACACAATAGTTCCAATGTAAACATGTTTAATGCACAAAAACTAACTTTTCCAATGTTTTATTCTTTATTGCTGAAAAGAAGCTCCATGCATTCAGTCTGATTTTTAGCTCTGACTAAATTGAGTTGAGTCATTGAGTTTGCAGTAGTTCAGTGGTCAGTGTTGTGGTTTTATGATTCTGATGCTGCAGGTTTGAGCCCGGGATGCATCAGGAAGGTCATCCAGTACAAAATAATTGCCTAATTTTTCATGCAAGTTTGCTCGCTGTATAGAGAATAGAGCAACGGCAGTAAAACTAACAAAAACAACTCAATCTGTCATTGCTTACGCTCATCCACTCCCCAAGGTTTGAGTCCAAAATTGTTTAAAACAGCAAAATAAAAAGACAAAAATGGATACTACAACAGAAGGCTGTGCCGATGCAAGAAATACACCAAACACAGCTCTGCTGAACTATGAGGCACCAGTGGATGAAACATCTTTGTCGCAACTTTGGTAACTTTAACTTTAGTCTGGTCTTGACTTAAAGATTAAACAGAAGAATTATAGATTCTACCAAGAATCTGAGACTTAGAAGCAAATATATAGTTAAATTATCATTGTAATAAATCATTTAATAAAGTGGATTGTGCTGCTGTAAAAGAATGGATGAATGGGAAATGTGAAGAACTTTATAAAACCAAGATGACATTAAAAAGAAACGTTATATGAGACTGGGGAACTTGGAAGGTTTTTTTTATTTTTATTTTTTGGTTTATTTTTTTTTTGGTTTGTGAACAAGGTGTTTAAAACCATGAAGTTTTTAGTTGTATCTGTTTTTATTTCATTATGTTTTTGTGTCTAGTGCTGTAGGTGTTCCTACTTAACGCATTCACTTTAAAACACAATCAGTGGTAAAGTTGAAAAACAAATCCATTTTCATTTAAGAAGCTGCGGTGGGCAAAACGGCTTAAAATATATTTGAAAGTACAATTACTGGAGGTGTTGGTCCTTGAGAAATTGCACAGTGTGATTCAATATTGTTTTGTTTTCTTTTTTCCCCATTTCTCCGAGCCTTCTGGTCACTGGCTCCATGAGGTTTGTAAAAGAACAGTTTACCCAGTAGGGATGATTTCATTTTTGTCTTACAATAACATATTCCAGGACACTGATACTGACTGACAGTTGCCTGAGTAAATCAAGATATCTTGAAACTGAGCTGGCAACAGTAATGGCCTGTCAGTGAAGCAGCTTTTTTTTTCTTTTTAAATACTGATTTCTGTGCTTTCTCAAAAAGCAGCCCCTCTGTGTGCTTCCACCATAAATAAAGCCTAAGAAGATAAGTTAGAAAGTGCTGAAATGTTCCTAGTCTATTATGTATGTTTCCAAAAAAGTTTTTCGACACACAAGAGGACAAAAAATCCCAGCTTTCTTTTCCATAAATTTCCATTCTCAACTTCTAAAGTGCCATTCAACGTTTTGTGTGGAAAAAAGAAATAAGAGAAAGGTCTGGCAGCAAAGCTGAAGCTTAAGGCAGTTCCCTGTCAGTCGGTTTGTTTCCTCAGTGCAGAATGGGAAAAGTGTTTTCACAGAGCACATTAGTCATAAAACTGAGCATGGGATGTGCAGTTTACACTCTTAAGAAGAAATTAACAGGGAAAAAAATCACAATAAGGAAAAACAGGTCCTCTATCTGTACATAATTTTTAAATAAATAATAATTAAAATAAATAATAATAATAATAATAATAATAATAATAATAATAATAATAATAATAATAATAATAATAATAAAAAATACTTTTTTCTCTGTCCTGGATTGTGTTGTTAAAGGTACAATATTCACTTGATATAAATTATTGTACTAATGCAGACTGAGAACGTATACATACATGTTTGACTTGTAATTTGAAAAAATTGCTATAAAACAACATTTAGAGGGCCATCAATTCCCTTTAATTAACCAGCATGTTTTTGAGGTTGTTGTTCTAAATCAACAGCAATGACAAAAATAAATAAACAAAAAATGTTTACAGTGAAAGAGCAACTAAAACTGAAAATTGCATTAGGTCCCCTGTCATGTTGTACCATCATGTTACTATGGTAGCCTGCAAGGGACAAATAAAACAAAAAGCTCCAGACTAGAAACTTGTTTTATATAACTCAGGAAATCTAACCCTAACTATAGGATTTATCAAAAAGGAAAGTCTTCAGTCTAATCTTAAAAGTAGACAGAGTGTCAGCCTCATGGACACAAACTGGAAGTTGGTTCCACAAGAGAGGAGCTTGATAACTGAAAGCTCTGCCTCCCATTCTACTTTTAGAAACTCCAGGAACCACAAGTAAACC
>JAUBOC010000043.1:26733171-26744418 GCA_032275365.1 Anablepsoides cearensis
AGTGTCACTACATAAAGTGTATTGGTGGCCATACTTGCTTAGGATTAACATCTTAGACAAGTGGGCTCTCCCTACAGTTACATAACACTAACAACAGAGCTTACATTACTGCAAACTAATCAATGGAAAATTAGTCTTTGCTTTTATGGACCTAATAATAGTCGTTTAAAAAAAACATATGTAAGCAAGAATATGATTGATATGAATTCATCCTTTTTTACCTGTCTTTTCAGTGGAGCTGGTATTCAGCAGGCATTAGAACCAATCAGAACCACATAGAGACAAGCAGACCTTTACACTCTCATTCACACCAGTTTAGAGCTACCAATTAACTGAACATGCATGCTTTAGGTCTGTGGAATGAAATCATGGCACCTGGTGAAAACAAACACATGCATGAGGAGAACATGCAAACTCAAAGCAGAAAGGCAGAAAGACCCCAACTGGGTTGTGAACCTGCAAACTTCCTGCTTTGATGGAACGTCTCAGGCCACTGCTCCACCCATCTGATCATTTTAGAGTTGATCCAATTTCTGTTTGATCCTGTTCATCAAGGTCGGTCCAAATGCATTTAGTCAAACCAGCATGTCAAAACAGTTTTGGGTAAAATGAGATTGTTCTTGCAGCACTGCCTTGTTGAAGCACAGTTCACCGTATTCAACATTCTGTTTACTTGTCCAATTTTGTCAACTTTGTTCCCCTGGAAACACACATTCTTCCTCCCCGTCAATCATATTTTGCACCTGTCTTCATCTGTGACATCTCGTTGTCAACCTATTTCAAGCATCACTCAAAACGGGAAAAGCTCAATCAGCTGCACCCGCAAATAAACTACTTTCTTGTTGTCATGGTTACGCATCCTAACAGATATTCAAGGAAAAAAAAAGTGGAAGAAGTCCTAGCAGCAATCATTCCCGCTGCAAGACATCCAAACTGGTACAAATAGGATCTTTGACAAAGATAGATTTTAGCGACAGCAATAGACTCACATCAGTGTGGTGCCATTTACACAAGTTTGGTTTAAATTTTAACGCTTGCCATGTGGGAGCAGACCAGGGGTCTGTACGGCTCAGCTCTGACAGATATGCTTTGGCATCCCTGTATGCTTAACTTTGCATATTTTTGACAATACATACTCAAACACTTTTCCTAAGCTTAGAGGCGATGCCACACTTTTTTTTTTCCATGACTGTCATCAAATGCTATTAAGACTTCACTACTTTGCTTCGGTCCTGCCACCCGCTGTTTTCAAGTATGTCATCTTCACTTCAAGTTAAGAACTCATGTCGCAGGCTATGCAAATCAATTCACACTGAACAGAGTGGTAAATGAGCAATAAATAAATAAATAAAATACACATTATGCCATTTACTTATGTTAAAACATAAAATCATGTTCATTTTTCTGTACACAACCAAAAGATTGACATTATATTAAACAATTAAACAGAGAAAGCTGGACTTGGAAAAACAAGTAAACTGACTGAATCATTAGTAACAAAATATGCTGTAAAACATAACACTAAACATTTGAAGCATGCTTCTTCTTTTATTTGTTAAATTAAGCTGACTGCTGAGCTAAATGTCAAAACAAAATACAAAGTCAGTTAACATAAAATTTGACAGCATTGTCAAAAACAATGGCCTCTCAATAGTTTAACAAGATGCATTATGTTTACATTTCTACATAAGCAATAAATATTTTTTTCTGTTATGTTTACTTTTCATTTTAAAGGTTCAGAGTTTCATTTAGAACAAAAACAGGAAAACAACAGTATTAAGATATGTTGATCATAATTACTGTCTATATCTATTTTGAGATATGTTTACATTTTCAGAAATGTCGAGGCCAAAAGGTTGAAATTGTGCTTGCAGTCTGTAAAAGTTAGAATTTAACAAGGCATAAGGCGATTTTAGTTAGGTACAACAATTAAAAACTCATTCTCATCTATAGCAAAACGAGACAACACTACCAGCAGAAACTTACACAAAAAAAGGTGGAGTTGAATGAAGATGAACTTTTCACACCGTCAACTATATTTAGAAAGAATGATAGGTGTGCAGACCACAGGGATGTGTCACCATATTTTATTTACTGTTTGTCAGATGATGTCAGTCAGGTTTAGTTCTTGTGCACACCAAGGTCCTGTTCAGACCTTGTACTAACGTTCATCTTCTAAAGTATTCGACTGCAAGAGCTGAGCTCTTAATGAGATTGTTCACATCTGGTAGTTAAATGCATAGCCCAAAATGCTGCTGCAAATTAACACTGTGTGTGCATGTACACACATTGGCACACATTAAACCATCAGCTGAGTAACTGGTCTGGTGATGTTTCTGCGTAAAATGCATTATATTCAGACGCCTGAACTATATTAATATTGTTATTATCATCCATGCATCAGTGCTGTGTTTAGTTAGGTGAATATAATGCAACATAATGCTGCTCAGACTGTTGTTCTGTGATTTGACACAGCACATTATAGCTTACAGTGATCACAGCGAGTCCAATCAGCTGTAAAAAAAAACAATCAGGACAGACATCCGACTGAAGGGAAACTCCCCATGCAGTGTACTGCAATCCACTCTGATTAATAAGATCCTGAGGAAAATGGACATTTTTATTGAGAAGAGTTTTGATTAATAGTTGATTAAAACTTTTACCAAAATAAAAAAAGAAACACCAAACAAACAAAGAAAAAAAGAGCTTTATTTTCAAAATAAATCCAAGGATGTCTGTTTAACTATTTTAATTCAGATCATAGTCAAAGCCAACTTTTCTTAAAAAACAAACAAACAGATATTCCCAAGCAAGGTCATCTCAGTTCAGTAAGAGGTCCTACATAAAGCCACAAACTGATTGAATTCAGACTACCAAATAGCAGTGGTGCAAATCTGAAGGATATGATCTGCACATGATCATGATCATGGACATGCATTTAGCACTATCCTAACAGATCACCCTGGTTGAATATTAGTGCCAGGTTTGAAAAGGCCCTAAGATGCATTTGCTGGAACCCTGAAAATAGACAATCATGACCCCTTCCCCATTCTCTAGTTAATTCTAATAAAGTATTTTATTTTTTTACTTACTCACTTACCTACTTACTAACTTGCTCAGTTACTTAC
Source organism: Anablepsoides cearensis (assembly GCA_032275365.1). Classification (NCBI taxonomy): domain Eukaryota; kingdom Metazoa; phylum Chordata; class Actinopteri; order Cyprinodontiformes; family Rivulidae; genus Anablepsoides; species Anablepsoides cearensis. The sequence continues at coordinate 26,736,300 of JAUBOC010000043.1, forward strand.
TCACATACAGTACCTACTTATTCACTTATTCACTTACTCACCAACCACATGAGAGCTGTGATTGATCTGCAAAACACAAAACGTTTGTGTGAGTTGCAGTGATCAACGTAACAATACTTTCATCCACAATGCAAGTTTTTTTTTTTTTTTCTGAAACAATACGTTGGAAAAGAACAGGGAAATATTGTCACTCACCTTAGCATTATGCAAGTGGCCATATTGTTACGACTAGTTTGTGCATATGAAAACTATTTACTTTACAAAGAGAAAAAAAAGAAAAAAACATGCAGAAATATAAAGCCAATTACATAGACAAATGGTTCCAGTAAGATAAATTGTGCAAAGCTCTAAAATTTAGTCTGTGCCATTCCTAACAAAACAAACAAGTAGACACAAGAAAAGTGGTGCAGACATTCATTTCTTCACAGAGTTTTGTTCCATACTGCTGCCTTATGCTTAATACTTTGTCTTGCAGTAGTTTACATAATAATAATAATAATAATAAAACAAAATTGTCACAGTAAACTGGAGACCATTAAAGTTCAACATAACTTAAGGGGTGACATGACAAAGCATATATTCTGTGGGGGATAGAAATATTTGTGAGAAAGTTCAATGAGACAAAAAGGTATGACAACCACATCTACAGAAACTATATATTACCTGAATGACTATATTTGTTGCAAATTGGCTTTAGGGGACACTGATGCATGATGAATGTCATCATTTTCATCAGAATCTTCTAGAGCTTTTTTCCCCCTCCTGCTTTATGTTGGCTTCTAATTATAGCTCATTTTATTTGCAGCTACAACCAGGGCGCTTCTGCACATAACAGTTCATTTGTGATGTCCCAGATAAATGGGTGAACTAGCCAGCAAATGTCTTAAATCTTACTATCAGAGTATTTGGTGTAACAACAAGCACTTTGTGTACAGTGCAGCAACAAAATGGGTAACAATGAAAGGAATGAGGCGGTAAAGACTATGTGTTTATACAGTGTGTGCAGGATGGAGAGGTGACAGTCGGAGGCAGAGCTGTCACAGGATACTCAAATTTGCGTTCTACAAATGTATTCAGAAGGTCACAATCCTGCTGCTCTGCTGCAGCCTTCCTCATTTAAATTTAATAACAACAGCTTTATGCAAAACACAAGACAGTCAGAGGCTACAATAGCAGGATGGAGAACGGAGGGTGCCTCGTCTTTGTGCGCCTGGGTGGCTTTTAACTCCAAGCAGCATGGCTTGCAATTATAGGATCTGGAACTGATCACAGTGAAAATTTTGCAATCTTTTTATTAATCTGCTCATTTTTCTGCTTGGCTGATGTGTATCTGAGTCTGAGTCTGTTTCTACACTTTGTTTTGCTGCTCTGTAAGTTTGTCCGTCGCTTCTACGTTAGCTTTGTATTATGTCTGCATCCTTTTTACAGTTCTTATTTTTTCATGCTTTTGTTTCCTGTTTGCTTTTGTTGTTACTGGTTCATAACATTAAGTTTGTACGCAACAAAATGAACTACATGCGACCAGTTAGTACTAGTACTTGGTACTACAGACATTTGTTTTTTGTAGATCAAAAGCTTCTCTGAAGATAAATAAAAGCCATTTGTGGAAAAGATTTTTTTTTTCTTAGAACAAATTAACCGAATCAATAAACGAACAAACCAGAAACAGATTAAGTGGGACAGAACTGCTCTATCAAGAGGTTGCTGTTGTGTTACAACAACTATTAATAACAGTCAACTAAGAAAATAAAAGCACACTTAAAGCTGACGTCAGGAACACAATGATTAGTTTCTTGGATAGCATCTGAGTATTAGAAAACTAGGAAAGTGCAGTTCATAACAAAAAAATGAAAAGCATTTTTTTAAAACATATGGGTCTAATACCGTGAATCAAAGTCCCTCTCTCAATCAGACACGCTGGAGTTTAAAGTCCAAACTTATGTAATAGAACACCTAATATATTGGCTGTTTTGACAAATATATATGTGTGTATATATATAAACATCCAGGTAACATGCCTTTTCCTTCCATAGTTACTGTTACTGTCTGTTTTCTTCCAGTTTAACATGACACATGAATACATCTGCTTTTGTGCTGTAATGTAAGATAAAGCTCAATAACCTAAACCCTATTAACATTAAACTTCAATGTAATTCAGGATATTAAATGGTTTGCTACAGGAAAATTACAGCTGCTTTCTTTGGAAAAATTAAGGTAAAAAATACATTTGAATAAACTTTTTGAACAATAAAATAAATTTTAATCAGTCCTATTGAAACAAATAACATGTTAGACACTCATTTTTTTAAATTAAACAACTGAATCTTTGATTTAAGCCCCCCCCCCCAAAAAAATAAATAAAATAAAATAAAAAAAAAATAAAAATCTTTCTTTGGAAAATTTATAAAATGCTGAAAAATGAGTAAGAAGTAAAACTGTGCTTAACATGGGATTTAGTCCTTTCTTTTCAAGTTCAGCCTTGGTGCGTAGAGGAAATGCTTTTTGTAAATTCCAGCTCATCCTCCTTGACTTTTAAAGTGAATGGTGTTAATAACAAAACTGACCTCTATTATACGGGTATTATATTGAACAAAAAACATTTTAATGTTAAAAAGGCAAAATGTGAACAAGAAAAGCTGCAGAGACTGTAGAGATCTTTGGGTTCATTGAAATTAAACAATATTTTTAACAAAGCATAATAAAAAAATATTTAGAACAGCCTTTTTTGTGTTTTAATAGTGTCAAGCCTGTTGTTTCTTATTTAATGTAAAATACAATTTTCTGTTTATAATAAATGCAATTTAGAAACTTTATTATAGTAAAATTAATGTTGAAGTGTGTATTTATAAGCAAATTGTCTAAAAAAATTAAAGTCTGCAAATAAAGAACAGCAACAATAGTAGTACAAATAATAACGAGATACACCCAGCATGGCAAACCACAAAAAACCCTCAGGCTTTTACAGTTATATATTAAAAAATTATTTTCTTTTTGTTTGTTTGTTTGTATTTTTAAGTATCTCAGGTATGAACAGCTTACAACTGAAAACATTAACAAAAATCCTTATCCATTTCAAACAAAACATTTTGCAGATATAATGACAATAAATTAAAACAGTTTCTAATGAGTCGTGTTTTGCATACATACTAGACATGTTCTAATAATATCTTGGGCATTTGTGTGACAAATGCCAGTCTTAATTCAAATGTCTTCAAAAAATGAAGCGACTGTTGATGCTGAAAGGAGCCTGGAAACAGACATGCTGAACTGGTGTATCAGTCAATGACATAATGAACAGTTCACACACACACAATAATAAAAGGAAATAAAAAGTTGTAGTTTTGCAATACAGAGGATCAGACACAATTAGACAGGTTTCATCCTCTGACCACACAGGAGGTGAAGCACTTTGATGCGGAATCGGACTCTTTCCAGTCCAGCAGCTCAAAAGATCAGCACGTGAGATTGATACAATTATGACTGACTCGCTATTGGTAAGCCCTTTTCTTTGTGGTGCCTTTGGACAAAACATTGGTCCTGAGGAGGAATGAGCACAGTCTGCAACCTGAACACAAGGAGGGCAAAACCCTGCAGGAATAAAGCATTAGAAATGAATTTTTAAAAAGGCTTTAGAAGAAGCAGTTACATGCTTTGTTGTAGTCGCTGTTAAAAGTCTGTTTTATTGATTTGGTGTATAACATTGTATTTTACGAGTAATGACGACACCACGATTTACAAGAATTGGAAAATAGCTAAATATTACACATAAAAGCCAACAAGCTGTGAGGTCACTCTCTATCACTGCTAACAGTGGTACCAGATAAATGAAACAATTATTTATCAATCAGTCAAAGGCTATTTGAAATGGATAAAGCCATTTTTTCCTCTTTTATAGCTCCTATTTGTTGATCACCAACTCACAAGGAAAGTAATCTCATACAGCACACTAAACAAAAATGTAAACAAGCATAATTTAAACGTGATTACGACAAGTGACCAGTCGTCTTCAGTGTGAATTATCAAGGATTATGACTGAGGACTACTAAACAGTTTTTTTTTAATCAAATCTGAGCATTTATAAAGTTTATTCTCAGGACTAGAATAATTTTGGATCTTGTTATATAAATTATGTTTTTCATGTGCTTTTGTTTTGAAAAGGCTGTAAAATGAAACACTTTGAAGATTTATTTTGATAATGTTGTCATACAAGGAAGCAGATAAATACTCCAATAAGTCTTTAAGTTGTAATTTGACATGTTTCTGGGTTTCTAAAGGTTAAAGTAGCTTCTTTACATTTGTCTATCCTTCACAGTAATCACTATAATTATCCTAACTCCTCCCGCTACCACCTATCTAAATTTAAAACAAGCATAAATATGGTATCTTCAATAAAAATAGACATTTTCTTTTTTGGTGTAGAGCCCAGGAGGAAAAAAGATATACCTTCTGACAGAACAGAAAGTCTGAGGGTTTGATGACCCATGAAGATGTGTTTCTGCAGCACAACAGGGGTAGCTCCTGTATGCTGCTAAACTATTTTGTTCTCCTCTAAGCGGTGGACCCTGACAAGGGAAATCAGTTCTCCATGCACGTTTCTTTTAAATTTGCACACGTTGTAACCTCTAACATACGTGTCAATGCGCGTGTGGTTTTTCGAGACATGTTTTCGAAATGTGGCTACTTTTTATGCTGGATAGAGGAAACCAAATCTAATCCAGTTTTGACATTTCTGTGCTCACCAAGCCCCTTTATTTAGAACATACTGTATGTTTGTCTGAATTAGCAACAGTTATTCTACACCATACACACGATCTTCGTGTAATCTACAATGTTTAAATCCAAACGTTTAAATACTGTTGAGGAAAAGTAAAAACGGCATAGCACATTTCAAGAAGAGTTTTTAGTTTTTGGTGAAAGCTGGCTCTTCCTATCTTAAGGTTGTTGGCTATCTTTTTATTTTCTTTTTTGTCGCTAAATGGAATGCATCAACAAAACACAATATACCTGTGGGATTAGTTTCTTTTTATGTTTATCCTTTTTTTTCCATTTTAAAGCTTTGCCTTCATGTGCTTTTCATCCTTGCCATAACTGTTACACCATTATACTATTATCTTAATTGCAGTGTAGTAATAACAAAAGGTGATCGCTAATGGAAATTAAATGTCACTAATAATAATAATAATAATAATAATAAAATAGACTCAGTCATATTACAGTCAACTGTGAGATTTACTCAAATAATAGATATGGTTTGAACTATTTTAAAGATGGCAGAAAAAATATGGTTTACATGTACAAAATGGCTAAAGACCAAAAGAGATAAATCTGTTGAATAAATCATACATTTTGCTTTAACATTTTGGTTGTTTTGCACTTCTTTCTCATAAATACTTTTTTCTCTTGGTTTAATATTCTTGGTTTGGATAAGTAAAATTCACATTGTTTTCTGTATTTCCCCCAATAGTATGTCACACAACAAAGGTATTTAGTACCTAAATACAACTGAAAGAGATTTATGCACTGATGCAGAAAGCTCTTTTTGTTTTTTTTTTGTCTATATGCTGCTTGAGACATTCAGTGACCCATGAAGTGCACATCTTTCTCTCAGTTTCACCTGCATGGAGCCACACAAAAGCGTGTAGTCAGTCAGGAAAACAGGAGTCTAATGTTGAGCACAAATATTCTTCTTAGAGAAAACTGTGGCAGGGTGAGAGGTCTACAGAAACAACACAAGCAGTCATAAAAGGACAGATGAGACAATGCTTGCCCACCCATAAAAAAATAAGGAATGGGGTCAGCAATATTATCTCTCCGAAGGATAAAGTCAGAATGGGGACAAACAAGACAGTAACATAGATAAAAAACAAAGGTCCTTCAAAGACAATCTTTTAAACTTTACTTGCAAAGCTATAAAATGCGCATAAGGAGTTGTATTTCAGCTGGTGGCCTGTTATCAACTGCAGTAGTTAGAATTTTTAAATCAAAACTTTTTTTTTTTAAACCATTTCATCTTTGAAGAAATAGTTTGACATTCATTACATGTAATTACACAGCAAATCTGATTGAATGTGAATCCTTCAGTTCTCTGGGTAGAGACACGGAAGGACAACTTATTCCGAAGGATAAGTTTCGGATTTGCAGAGACACAAAGTTGGATCTGCAAACACTTTGATATCTTTGAGACTCACATGTTTACTAAATTCAACATCATCTTCTCCTGGCAAAAGGTCATGATTACCATGGATCCGCTTGAAATTTGCAACTATCTTTTAGGGGATTTGGAACAGGTGCCTTGTACAATTTTGTTTTGTAAAAAAGCCAGGCTATAAATAAGGGGAAAAAATAAATAAGATGAGCTTTGCCTATAGTTTTGCAAATACTTCTGATAATGATGTCACACAGAAAAATGTATATTGTAAGCTATATACTGTATTTTGTTTTTCTTTTTGATTTCAGATCTTTTATAGGAAAGTAATAACAGCACTAGAGTGTGAGTCAGTATGTGTGAAGTGAATTTGCATATATTGCACTCATGCACACAGGTTTTTGCATATTTTTAACTTTCATGTTTTTATTGTTGTTAGGGCTTGCCATTTCAATGGCAGCACCTATTACTATCCACCTTTCAAACGGTTGCTATACTTTATATCTCACACGTCCATCAAATTCATACAGCATGAACATAAATGTTTTATCAAAACAACCGACTTGGTCCAGTGTGAGCTATTACTTTTATGGTGACATAAATCACAAAAAACTATGTCAAAAAGTCACATGACCTGGTGTGGAGAGGTCTGTGAACTTTGAATGATTTCTCAGCAAACACCTTCCTACAGCTACTATGTTCATGATACACAGACAAATTGTACATCAAAACAGATATTTTTGTCTTCTTTCAGACAATATTTCTGGTTTTATGGTGAGACAAATGGTTTTCACTTAAAGTGCCACAGAAGGCAGATTGGTACCAGTTTCCATCCTATATTTCGCCATGTAAAAACTCTCTCACTCTGTTCTTCAAAACCAAAACAACGAATATTTTCAATCATCAAATCTCTGACATAATTTTATTTTATTTATTTAACCTTTATCCATCCAGGTAAACTGTTTGAGAACCACTTCTCCTTTACAAACATGACCTGGCCAAGAGGCTGCATGAATAAATAAAAACATACAATATTTCCAACATTGAGCATACAACAAACACATATTCACATTAAAAGAAATAAATATAGAAAGTAGAAAAATAAAAAAAGAGGGAAAAGTGCTTAAATGTGTGTTCAAAATTAAAGACACATTTAAAAACATAAAGCACCCTAAAAATTGGAAAATTTCTAAGAGTAAGATCCAATCAGTTTTCACTAATTTTCCAATAATTATTTCAAAAGTTTCAATAGTTTTTACATGTGTATTTCAACAAAAAAAAGTAAATAAATTAGAAGTATTCATTTTGAAAGAGACATACTGTGCAGCTGCTGTACTATAACGACATCACAATCTGGCCTTCTGATTGGCTGAGGCTGTTACTGGGCAGATTAGCCTCTTGGCTGAGAGGGAGAAAAAGGGAGTTTGTGTGATTCAACATGGCACCCAAATTTCTCAATAGTTTTGAGACATACAAAGCCAACATTTAGTGGGTTTGTTGCTGAAAGCAAGCCCAACAGATTCTAAATGCAATGCTAATAACAAATTTAAGCAAACCACTAATGTTAATTTTAGATGAACTATAATTCAGTTTTTTTGAGACACATAAAGCCAGAAAATGGTATAATAGTGGCCAAAAACAAGCTTTTACAAACTCTGAATGCTAGGTTTAAATTTAGGATGACCACAAGAGTTATTTTGAAACTGCAATGACTAGCCATTTTAAAACAAGAAAAAGTGGACACTATGCAAAAAGCCCTTTCATAATTAATCTATGAACTATTCTAGTTGTCTTTATTGTTCCTGTGGTTTTACTGTACTGTATTACTGTATTGATTGTATTTTTAGAGTCAGCGCAGCAACACCCTTTAAAAAAACTAACAAAATTTATCCCGAGGGAGACAGATAAAGGACTTTGACTTGACTTGGCATATTGCCTTCATAATCATTGTTATTATTCTGGTTAATATATATA
>JAUBOC010000043.1:26744518-26756780 GCA_032275365.1 Anablepsoides cearensis
ACATAGTAGATTGTTTTGTTTGTTTGTTTGTTTGTTTGTTTTGTTATACACATAAGACAAAAAAATAAAAACAACAGAAGACAGCATGTTTTTTCTAGTGCAACATACTACAGAAATCAAGTTGCAACATATTCTTGTTCTTTGATGATCACTGCCATTATTTGTCTGCTCAAATGAGCCATTCAGTCCTTTTTGAATGTATTTTTCTCTGTCTCCACAGGTAAGCAGTAGGATGGTGTCAGGGGAGGCAGGAGGGCACAGATACTTGGTGGTATGCTGGCAGCCCATTCTGATCCTGATGCTAGGCACCGTCCTTTCAGGCTCCACGACCGGCTGCCCTTCAAAATGTGACTGCAATGCCCAGGAACGTTCAGTTGTGTGCCATCGACGAAGACTGGCAGCCCTTCCTGAGGGCATCCCCACTGAGACAAGACTGTTAGACCTCAGCAAAAACCGTTTGAAGACTCTGGGGCCTGAAGAGTTCATTAATTACCCTCAGCTGGAGGAGCTGCAACTCAACGAAAACACTATTTCATCCATAGAGCCTGGGGCTTTCGGCAACTTGATGAACCTTCGAACTCTAGGTTTGCGCAACAACCAGCTGAAGCTCATTCAACTTGGAGTTTTTACAGGCCTGACCAACCTCACACAGCTGGATATAAGTGAGAACAAAATTGTCATTTTGCTTGATAATACGTTCCAAGAGCTGTACAACCTGAGGGCTTTGGAAGTTGGTGACAATGACCTAGTCTTCATATCACATCGGTCGTTTCATGGTCTCAGCAACCTTGAAAGCCTTGATATAGAGGGATATAAACTAGCCTCAGTTCCCACCGATGCCCTTAGCCATCTTCATAACCTGTTGTCACTTCGATTACGTTATCTGAATGTCACTGTCGTAAGGGATTACTCCTTTAAAAGGTTGTATCGACTGAGAGCACTGGAAATTTCTCATATGCCTGCCCTAGAAACCATGACACCAAAATGCTTGTTTGGACTCAACCTCACATCATTGTCCATCACAAACTGTAATCTCACTGTCATCCCCTACGAAGCCATCAATCACCTCAGATATCTTCGGTTTTTAAATCTATCCTTCAACCCCATTCATACTGTGGAAGGGAACCAGTTATTCAGTCTACAGAAGCTTCAGGCTTTTCATCTAGCTGGTGGGAGATTGGTTTCCATTGAGCATTACTCTTTCAGAGGACTCAATCATCTCCGTGTTCTTAATGTGTCAGGCAATAGCTTGAGCACCCTTGAGGAATCTGTTTTTCACTCAGTGGGGAATCTGGAAACCCTGGCTTTGTTTGACAACCCCTTAGCCTGCGACTGCCGCTTACTGTGGGTCTTCCGTCGGCGATGGAGGCTCAACTTTAACAAACAGCAGCCCATTTGTGCGTCACCCGAGGTTGTACAGGGAAAAGAGTTCAAAGATTTTCCAGACATACTCCCTCCTGATTACTTCACCTGCCAGAAATCAAAGATTGTGGATTACAAGGTACAAGAAAGCCATGTAGATGAAGGAACTACAGTTTGTTTTTCCTGCCAGGCCGAAGGTAATCCTGCTCCAGTGATAATGTGGTTTTCCCCCAAGAAGGAATACATAACTACAAAGACTATGGGGTCAAGACTTTCTGTGTCTACTGAGGGTACCCTGGAGGTGCGTTATGCCCAAATCCAGGACAATGGCACCTATGTGTGCATTGCCAGTAATGCAGCAGGCAACGACACAAAATCTGCTCACCTTTTTGTGCACAGCTACTCTCCCAATTGGCCCCACCAGCCAAACAAGACATTTGCTTTCATTTCCAACCAGCCAAGCGATGAAGGTGCTAACGTGACTCGAGCAACAGTTCCATTTCCATTTGATGTGAAAACACTTATTGTTGCAACCACAATGGGATTTATCTCTTTTCTTGGAGTGGTCCTCTTTTGTCTCGTAATATTATTCCTCTGGAGCAGAGGGAAAGACAATACCAAGTCAAGTATTGAGGTTGAATATGTGCCACGTAAGGAGGAAACAGAGGAGGCCAGTCCAACTGAAGCACCTGTACAATTCAACATGAAAATCATGTGAACCCCAAAAGGAGCTTATGTAAGATTTCAAACTGCAGCTGGGAGGCCTAATATCCTTGTCTAAAACATGTAATCAGTTTATGAGTGATAGCACAGCAGCAAGTGCATTTTGAAAATATACCCTTGACATTTTTTTACTTCAGGGACTAAATCTTTCAAGCAAATGTTTAACAATGGTTCAGAATACTATATGTGTATGTATTGTACAGTATGTTAACATGCACTCAACAACCAGATTTGTGTATGGAACCAAACACCGGTTGCATATGAATAAAGCACATTACAGTACATGATGAAGGGGTTACTATTGATATAATTTTGAATATGTTTTTGTTTGTTTTTATGGATTAAGCTCGTGGCTCTGCTCCTGATTGGAATACAACAATCAAAGTACCCCCCCCCCCTCCCCCCAGTCTTAAGCAAATGACATTTATGACATAAAAATTATTACTTTTAGATAAATCAATAAGAAACTGTGACCATGTTTTTTGCTAAATGATCCCCTTTTAAGAAAAGGTTACACATATACAGTTTAAAGGCAGGAGGTTTCATAAAAAGGTTACAGAGGAAATAATAGAATGTTCAGAATGGTGTAATATTAGAACTTGGTAAACAAACTTGCATATTCTTTGTAAAATTTATACAAAATAATTAGTGAGCAGTGGCCTTTCTGCTATTTTCCAGTAATAAAAAAATGTGTTATGATTTTCTTTTTTCTTTATTCCCTGATGGTGTTGTCTTAGAAAAAAAAAAAACTTCAAAAATAAGCTTTTCCAAAGGTTCCCACAGGCAGTCATTTGTTACCCTAATTTCAAGCTCACTGTATCCACAAGTTCATAGCTGGACTAAATCCCTAACTGGATTATGGGAAAATTTGAAGTGTGCATGTTATCACACTGCATATAGAAAAGCCAGTTTCTGCTCCTTTCAATTAGCAAAGGTTTGTCATTAAATGTATTCTAAATGTTACAATTTACATTTTTTTTCCCTGTATTTTAATCTTCCGTGTACATTACGCTATGATCCAAGCAATGCTTTTGAAAGCTGTGGATTTTGAGCATATTGCAATCCAAAGAGCAAATCAAATATTCAGTAAACATGTTTTTGATGTAACTAAACTGAAAGAGAGTGTTACTGCTTGTCACAGTGCATAACAACACCCTTAAGTAACGCTATACAGTACATGAAACATTTACATAATTGATTTCATAACATATTCGACAGCTGAATAAATTGGAATGCTTCTCAAAATTATAGTCATAATGACACAACATAATATTTATTTGTGGCCTTAACCACATTTTTCTGTTTAGAAATATTCCATCTTTATATGTAAAAAGGAAAATTTAAGTCTGATAAGGATTTTTTTGTTGTTGTTGTTTTAATTATTTTTTGTTTATTTTTTATTTTAAGTTAGTTTAAAAAATTGTACATTTAGGGTTTGCTAACAAAATGTGCCTGTACTCTGAATTATATTTGTTTCAAATAGATGGAAAATTTGAAAATTGGAGAAAACATAAATACTATACTAGAGGGAATTTATATAACATCCAGTGAATAGAGATTAACTATCTCTTGAGCTGGAATAATCCTCACTGAACTAATTGCTTTACTTGACAGGCAAACAGCAAACTTTAAAGGCCTCTGAATTTAGTATTTGTGTACTTTGTTTGATTTTGCACATGTTCCTAATTTTTTTTGTTTTCATCATTCGCACGTCCAGTTTTCAAAACTATGAAAGTATGTAATTTGTTTTAGGAAGAATCACTTCAGACAATTGTATCCTAACTTTATGGTCAAAACTAACTCTCTTTAAGCTGCTTATTTCATTCTTCCCTTCACTGCAACCTAATGCTAAAGATTATTACTAGTATTGTTAATGTCCACAACCCCACATTATTAAACATGGTGCGTTTGAAGGCCATTGTGTAAGCAAAAAATCACACGGAGCCTTGCAAATTAACATTTGATTGTTTTAATTATTTGTGTACCTAAAAATTGAAAAGCTACCACATTGAATTTAGGTTTTAACTTCTTTCGTTATCTTTACCATTACCCAAATTATCAAACATCAAACGGTAAAAAAAATATTAACAATTATATTAATAGTTATAAAAAATGTGCAGTTTATATTCTCAGTAACACAATGCAGAACAACAACAACAAAACCTACATGGTGAAAAACTGACTGGAATGCCAGTGAAGAGTAAAAGATTGAATTCATATTACTGGGAATTAACAGTTTGTCAGAAAGTATGGTTTATACATTTTAATGACACCATGTCACATTGATACTTGTCTGCTCAAAATTACAACAATAGAGTCCAAATATATAATTTGTAGGCTTGCAAAGATATAAAAAAACAACATATTTTTACTGCAGTGAGTTCAAGTGACAAAATGCAGGAGAAGCCAACAGTGATGCTTCCCACCTGCCCAGGGCTACAGAACACTTGTATTTGGGAACCTTGTCTGCTTGGGTAAGTAAAAAAAAAAAAGAAAAAAAAAAAAGATACTTTCATATATATTTTGGAACTGAAAGCTGTGTTGCTGCCCACCAGCCATCTGTGATGCTTTGTGCTGAGTCTGTCACTGATCACAAACTGATTCAGTACTTGTGAACCCAATCAGAGCCTTTTTGTTTTTACGGTGAGGCATTTATGTTCTCAAAGACAGACCGAGTGGGGAGCAAATTGTTAGATCACTATGGGCTTAGTCTTCTTAGAAAGTTTGGCCAAACAAACAAATACAAATCATAGAGGAGAGGTAATAAAAAAGAAATTCCTCCAGCTTTCCCACGGTGGTCAAAACTCTCTAGAAATATTAGCTATCTATTAGTTCACAGGATTACCAAACAAAGTAAATGTTTAAGTTAATAAAAATAATGGTAAACCAAAAACATCAAGCAAGCGCTAATGATTTGAATTATTTTTCTAAGTTTATGATTTGTTGGAATAGTTGTTTTATAAAAAAAATGAATAAATCAGCAGACAAGGCTCAGCTTAAACTCAGATGCACACAGACCAGTGATTCCAGAAGAATACTAATTGAAAGAGTCAGACTCATATGTTTTTACAACTTTAATATTGTATAGCAATGGGAATGAGCAAATACATCCCACACGTACTGTTCATATAAAACTTTAATGCAGGAAGATTAAGTTGTTAGTATTCTACCATTGCCATAGAGTTACTATACCCGTTTTTTTTTTGTTTTTTTTTATTATATTATATTTTCAGGGAAACCCAGTGGCATTGCCTCCTTACAGTAAGGTCTCAGATCCAAACCTCGTCTACAGTAAATGTCTCCCATATTAGTAAGAAACCACACAGTAAAATTGAAAATCAATTTCACAAGGTATTCCAACATGATGTTGTTTGCTTGCTGTCTTGCTGACATCTCCATTAAAAGCAAGACACTGCCTTTAAGCATTGTCTTTTTTTTTCACCTTTGATAAACCAAAAGCTAAATTGTTTATCTGCTGTGGCCGAGAAAAAAAAAAATGAATTCCAGATCTGCTCTCTGTTGTGGACGCATTAGAAGCGTAATAGACACACTGGACGGGTTCCAGTTGATACGCTGTACCAGGAGAAAGGGGGAATTTTATTTATGCTTCAATTTCATGCAAGACAAACTTGCAGGCCACACTTTATAGAATTACAACTACACACTGGCTTATAAAAAGACACAAGCAGTAAACAGCCAGACACCACTGAAGCAAGTAATCACTGAAACTTTCAAATCGCTTTTCTAATGATTCCGCGGTAGAGAAGCAGACACAGGAATGAACTGTTTTATTTAGTGCCAGTGATGAATAACCTATTGGTGGCAAAGTTGCAGGAAAACTGATTTAGGCATTGTAGATCAAACTTGGGTTCATTTCTCATATATGTTATTTAAGCCATGGCTAAAAAGCAAAACAAAACAAAACAAACAAAAACAATCAAAATGAATAACTGTTAGTGACCTTGGAAGCCAATTACCTAATAATGTAGTCAGTCAATGAAAAAACAACTGTTTTATTACATTTCACTGTAGTTTAAAGGAGAGAAAAATAGGACTAATAAATAATCTAAAGTGGGTGAACTGAATGGACTCTATTATGAGTTAGGAAGTTGGGTTTTGACCTAGAAATATTCCAATTAAAAAGTCCTGTTCCTGATATTGTTCCTAGACATTTAAAGTTAAAGTGCCTGTGACATCAAATTTTTTGCAATAAACATGAGTGCATTTTTGGAAAGATAACTTTGATAACATGTTGTAAAACAAATTTCACGTCGCTCAGATGAACGGTTGTTGAGATATTGGCATGTGAAGAAACAGGAAGTGATGTCAAAGGGGATGGTCAGCATGTAAACAGAGCATTGTTACAAAAACTAACAACACAAACTGTAGAGAAGAACCTGATGTTTCTTTAGATTATTTTTAGTCACTATGAAAGAGAGATGAAGAAGAGTTAAAGTTTAAATAATTTTGTTTTAATAAGCAAAGGACCAGAGAGTTTATTTTATTAAAGAGTTCCCCTTTGATGTCACTTCCTGCTTCACTTTGGCTGAACCAAATTCAAAAGAAAATAGGCCAGTTATGTGACAAAATGGGTAAAATCACGTGTATTATGCCAATTTTCTTAAGTGTAAAGATGTTTTCTTTGACTTTTTGTATTTGAAGCATAGGCATGTCACAGGCACTTTAAGTATTTAATACATATATATTTAAAGTATTTTGCCAGTAGCCATTTCCTCTAATAAACACTCCTCACAGATGATGGTAGTGCTGTGTTGTTATCAGGAGGGTATGACGTACTGTGGCTTCAACAGCTCTAAAAGATGTCAAACTTGGTGGTAACTACTCAAATTGCAAGTATCACAAGTAATCATCTATTCTGCAGTCATGTTAACACAACATCTCAGTGTTTTATGGCAGCTGTGTTACAGTGTGGCTGTAGTAAAACCGTAGATCAGGAGTGTCAAACTGAGGGCCACACAAGCACTACGGAGGCCCTTAGCGTGTCAGCTGTAAAATAACTTCAATGTTTCATGTTCAGCTTAGACTAAACATGCAACGTCACATGCCTTGTTTTATTGCTGAGCACTGCTAGCAAACAATAACGGAACTCTTTGAGGTATTTTGTGCATTGAAACAGTGTTTTAACACTTCCTTTTATAAACACTGAAAGGTACAATGTGTACAACTGACTAAATGTGAAGTAAATACTACATACATACTATTAAAAGTAAAAATAAGAGAGTTTTAGTCACTGTTGAGTTGTGCAGCTGCCGTCCTCAATTCTAAACTCTCCCAATTTCTGACAGGAAGTTCCCATTAGCGGGATGTTCCTGTTTACATTTACAACCAGTACAACTGGCTGCAGCAAAAGTAGCCAGCAGAAACGCAGTGCTGCTGGCAACTGGCCACTTTTGAATTGTGTGGACTTCTACCTAGTGTGTAAAATAAGTGACATGCATTATGGGAGATGCAGCTTTTGGGCAGTGCTGCCTTTAAAGCAGCATCTGCTTTTTTTAAAGACGTAACAACATATTTGAAGCACTTGCAGGCCAAATAAAATGCTGTCAGGCCACATTTGGCCCTCAGGCCTTGAGTTTGACATATGTGTCATAGATAGGAGGCTAACAAGACATTGGGAGCAAAGTGTAATACAAATAAATGAAAAATGTCTTGATTGTGATCTTGATCGAATATTTTGAGATCAGACATCCTACCTTTTAACAGTGTAAGGATACAGATATGATTTATCCACCAGGTAATATAAAGCTTAAGGGACTGACATGGATGAAATAGAAGGGAGACAAATGCATTTTTTTTCCTACTGCTTAATCCTTTCTGATTCAGTCAAACCATTTATAATAAATAACCAATGCAGCAAATCCTAAAGTGTTTGAAAGTGTGTACATATACAACAACATAAATAATTTCAGCCACTACATAATTTAAAAACTGCCTTTGAGCATATTGCCGTAAATGGCTGCTCTCACACAACACATGCTAACGTAACTGTGGTTAGTAGAGGCTGTAGAATCATCGCACCACAATTTTTTAATTGCGTTGGCAGGCTATGGTTGTCTTAATGTTGGTTGTAAACTCGTAATGGCGTTTTTAGTACGACACATATATATACTCTCAATGTACAGTTTTTAAATTAAATATTGCTGAAACAGTAAGTTTCTCAGTGAATCTGTGCTCAACAGTGCAGCCTAGGTGGAGGAGTTAAACATATAACATACACACACATATGATCATCACATGTATACATATATGTTCATTGAATTAAGTAGGACATATAGACACTAAAATCTATTGGGAAACTCTTGTTCCTTTTATACAACTTTTTTTACAGTTGCAAATATAAATCTGAGAAACCATTTATGCTGATTTTATAAATTGTTATTAAATAAATACATAATAACAATGAAAGTAATGTGATAGTGTGCATATGAAATGAAGAACTTAAAACTAAACCTATAAATACCTAAACCAATAGTAAACTTCATTACAAAATTCTATGTTCAATACTTTTTTGACCAAGGTTACCTTAATTCTATGCATGCTCAGTACTTTACATGCCCTCCATATGGCAGACAATTGGCACAAAAAAAAAAACTTTTTGGTATTCTCAGTTTTTACTGTGTTCATATCACTTTTTCTGAGTTAATAAAAAACGTGCAAAAAATTCTAGTTTGTTATAAAAAACACAAAAACATGTTTTTTGGGAACACAAAAATATCAACTACAACAGGGGTGACAAACTCAGGTGCACAAGTGTGTCCAAGCCAAAGGCCAATTTCTGTCAATGTTTATTAAATAAATGTAATATAACAAATTATTCTTATAAAAATACAAGTTTCCTTTTATAAATTATGATTTATGTAGCATTTAGAACATAAATATGGACGGGATTACATTTAGAAAGACACATCAATCATTTCTTATTGACAACGTTTTAATTTAATATTTCTTAGAAACATTGTATTACAGTCCAGCAAATCAGATACAAAAAGAAAAATTAAAACCCTCACTAAAAATCAAATTTTTTAACATAAAAACAAGAAAGAAATATATAAAAAATAATTGATTAAATTTGATTCTCTGTTGCCTTTTTTGAAAGACTACTGAACATTTCAAACTTAGTTTTGCTGGATTAAAAGTTGGCCAGCTCTCATGAGAGAAATGCACTAAATACAGTGACAAAAAGAGAAACCATAAAACCACATTCACATTTAAATAATAAACTCTGGGGCCTGATAAAATGTTAACAAATGCCACATTCGGCCTGCAGGCCTTGCATTAGACACATGTAAACTAAGGTAACAGTTCAGTCAAGTTTCCATTGCAAAACCCAGAGTCCAGAAGAACTAATGCAACTCAAAATACAGAGGTATTTGTGATTTTTGAGGCATCTCAGATCAACAGCATAGTTCAGACCCAATATATGCCACAAGCTCCACTGAAAAGCTAAAAAATGCAAGACGCACTTCTATCATTATTCATGGCCCCTTACATCAGCTGGTTCAATACAGACCTATCTTAATTCTGTAGCATGCACATCTTTTATCACCTTTTGAGCTTTTTCCTTTTCTAGTACACAGGCTGGTGCATCAGCATTCTGAAGAGACCATAATGATAACTAGCTTCAACTCACTTTTATCACACATATCTCAAGACAATGACATGGACAATGAAAAAGCACTCATGCACTCTTCACGCTTTGTGGATTTTTTTTGCTCAACATTTGGGATCTTGAACTAGATCAAGGGTAAAAAAATACAAAAACTAAAGAAATGGAGCATTTGTCATGCAGCACTGAAAAATAAGAAGGATCCTCTGGAAACAAATTAATGCTACTGAATGAGGAAATAGGTTATCCAAAAGATAATTGAAAAAAAAATACAGTAGTATTAAAAAAGCTCTTGTAAAGGCTGAAGAAATGTCTGAAATTCACTTGAGTATAGAATAAAAGAAGAAAAAAATATGCCTTTTCAGAATAAAGCCATGTTTTAAGCAAAGCTAATATTTAATAAATACCTTACAGAAAGCAGATAACAAGGAATGAGACAAGTGGGATTATGATTAAGGCTGTTCAAACATTTGAAAGTGGGATAGAGATTTTAAACCCTGAAGAAAAATAAATAATAATTTGGGCTAAATGTCACTTTATAGCAGTGGTATTTCTTGCTTAAAAGAAGCAGAACAGTTTGACATACAAAAATAAAGAAAAAATAAAATAAAATACAGAATAGTAGCCTTAAATCTACTGTACATTTAAAAGTGACAAATGTACGTTCTTGCAATCTAAAGTCTGCTGACCTGAAAACAGCCATCTGTTCTTGGTTTATCTTATGTTTAGCTGTTAGCTGCTGATATTCATGTGCAAAGGTCCGACATAAAAATCCTGTGATGTTTTCTTCTTACACTTGGCAATGATCGGTTGCTGGTTTTTGTTCTTGTTTATTACTGCCTCAAGCAGCATGGTTAGGAATAAAACTAAACTGTCCATGGTTTCTTATTTTGCTCGTGCCATGTCTTCAGAGCACTTTATTAAGTGAGCAGGAATCCCGAGACTGCAGATTTGATTCCTTTTTCTCTCCTTTTAGAATAAAACCTGTCTGTCTGGATGACTGAATGGCTCTCTCACAAAAGCATGTTTCTAAGGAAAGCCTTTGCCATCTAACAGATTTAAATATAAATGTGGCAGACTGTATTCTATCGTCAATGTCTGCCCTTGTAATATTTCTGTAGCTTCAACTTACTCAGCATAGTTCGTCTTAGAATTTTCAGTGGTGATAATTAGTGGTCTTTGCTGTCATAAAAAGTTGAGATTACAATTTCATCAGGCTGTATTGTCCTGTGAGAGTATTGAATAGAGGAGAGGGCAGCAGTGTCTCTTGAGAGCACTATAATTTGCCATCCATATGGTCATCTGTCCTTGTCTCAGATACCTGAAATGTCTATTAGACCGCTTACATCTGCCTGATGTTTGGTCTGTGTACTCTGTTGGTAATTTAATTCAATTAAATTAATTTATATAGCACCAAGTCACAACAAGGTTGTCTTAGTGCATTGTACAAAAAAATAGTAATAATAATAATAACCTAAAGAAGCCAGTAGATAGTTTCCCCAATGATCAGAACTGTGGCTCTTCCCTAAAGATTCTCAATCTGGTGTCCTAAAGTCATCAAACATTTACACAAAGAGACAAAATGATGGCAGTTTAGAACATTAGGAATAGATTAGAAGTTAAAAAAACATTGGCCAACAATATGGTGTTTCAGCTCAGCAACATTGTAAGCTTCCTCCTACAAGATGTGCTGTCAATGGACAAGTGTCAGCGCAGATCACAGTGATGTGTCCTGGTCAAAGAAGCCATCTGGAGTCTGCACTAATGCTATAAATTGTTAATCATACCAGCTGTCAACTAATTTTACAATGTTAATTAATGAACTGGCCACCATAATAAAGTCTCAAGAAGATACAGTGTGTGTGTGTGTGTGTGTGTGTGTGTGTGTGTGTGTGTGTGTGTGTGTGTGTGGATGTACACGCAGGTGGGGGTAAGACATCATGTTAGTTGTAAACTACATGAAGCTGAATTTTTTTTGTCTTTCAAAAAGTCTTAAATTGTTTTATTTTACCTAATGAATTAAGTTTAACAAGACCTACCAGGAACATCCAAGTGTTTGATATTATTGTAAATTTGTAGCAAATATGAACACAAAAGGCTGTAGCTTTTTGAGTCATAAGAATGTTCATCCAGTGATTCCATCTATAAATAGCTGAACTATTGATTTCAGTGGTGTTTAGTTTCTATGTGCATTTCCACTGATTGTTTTAGTAAAGAGAAAAAATATATATATATATAAGTCTTTATTTTTCATTTAATAGAGTATCAAAGACATTAACTAGATACCGTTATGCAGTAGTTAATATTAAGCATAGCTATATGATCGACGCACCAAAACTCACATACAGGTAGTGCCTGTTTATGTTCTGGTATTTCTATGAGAAGTGACTTTGGAGTGGTCATTATAAATACAATATTTTGTTTAAGGAAAATACAAAACTGATCTGTTCTAGACCCAACAATTATTTAATGCGTACAAAGGTAAGTGCTGAACTGCATGAGAAAAAAAATGTAAGGTTACCCAAAACTGAAAGTCAAGGTGTCTAAGAG
>JAUBOC010000043.1:26791094-26802103 GCA_032275365.1 Anablepsoides cearensis
ATAAAATGAAAGGCAGCAGAAGAAGAAAAAAATCTTATAATATCTGCTCCTGTTTACAAAAAAATATATATAAAAAAAAAAAATCCATATCATTTCAGCAAAAGATGATTTAAATTTAAAACTCTGACAGGAGTATTTATAAGGAAGTCTAGACCTTTATTTCACCAAAGCTTTTTTTTAAATATATATATTTTTCTGTAATTACATGACACATGCAATCAAGACAGTACAGAAGTTCAGTTCAAGTCCACTCTGGTTTTCTTTTTTTAATGATCCAGTATTTTTTTTCTTTTTACATTCTCAAATTATATTTGGAGAACCCCATGTTATTTTCTGTTTTTTTTTTTTTTTTTTGTACAGTTTGTTACGATAGGGAATCAAACCCTATGTTGGGAGCTACTGCAGAATAATTTTTTTTACGAGAGAGAATTGCTGCGACATAAATTTATTGCAAGCCAAAAATGCAATAACACTCTGATGCTGTCAAGTCAGCGGGGTCTTCACTTTCCTATCTCAGAAATCAGGCCATCCTGGAGAAAAAAAAAGTATCAAAGTTATCTACTGGTCCACCTTATCAAAAGTCTTCTGAAGAAGTGGTAGAGACATATCCTTTAAAGATGAAGACTGGTTGATGAATTAGTCACAGATGGCTCAGAGAGTATTGCTATGTTTTTAGAGATTTTTTCTCACCTTGACTTTTTAGAGACTTAAAAAACAGCAAGTGCGTGCCGTGACACAAGAAGGAATGATGAAAGAGCAGCCTCTGAACTAAAGGAAACTAGAGGCTGATCATTTAAAAGAACACTTCACAAGTGTGGGTAAATCGATAAAACGTCTGCATGTTGTGATGTGTTTCAGAAGCAGAAATTGGTTGGGTTAAAAAAGCACTCAATTAATTTGTGTTTCTTCTTTTTAGATGCCCATCTAACTTACTATTCATATCTTCACAACATGTTTATATAACCACTTGTGAACATATTTTATTTTTCCATTCTGAACATATATATTACATATGTAGTTATTAGCCGAGAAAATTACTGGAAATTACTAGGTCTGGTGTTTCTGTCAGATCATAAAAATATTTAGTAACCTAATGCAAATAAATATTCAGACATTAACATCTTTCAAATTCTCATTAGTTATTTACTGAAAAAAAGGGAAAACAATGAAAGAACATCTGTATTTAAAAATTATTTAAACAAATGCTTTTTCCTGAATAGGGTTGAGGTTATGGGTGTTTTGGTCAATTAAGGGACTTTCTAGTTTTTTCACAGAGTTGTTATAGATCGGGGATGAGCAATCGTGGTCCTTGAGGGCCGAAACCCTGCATGCTTTACTTTTTTCCCTGCTCCTTACCTCTTCTAATTTCCGCAGAAGCCCGATAACCCCCCATTTATTCAAATCAGATGTGTTGGAGCAGAGAAACAAGTAAAACATGCAGGGCTGGGGCCCTCAAACACCAGGATTGTCCTCCCCTGCTATGGATGCTGATGGCTGTGGGCAGGAAGGTTCTCTTTTACAACAGTCTGCTGCAGTCTGATGTAGAGGGTGCTCAGGGATGTCCATAATGATCCTCATTTATTAAGAATCCTTCTTCTCCAGAGGTAGAATCCCAAGAACTGAAACAGTCTTCTTTATTAGCTTGTTGAGCTTTTTAAAGTCACTTGCTCTGGTGCTGCTACCTGAATGGTAAATGGCCTGAACTTGTATAGTAATTTATCAAGTCCCTTCAAACTCCAACACACTTCATTCCTTCACCTATTTGTACACACATTCACAAACTGATAGTGGTACCCTACAATGTAGCCACAGCTGCCCTGGGGCAGACTGAAAGAGGTACAGCTGCCATGCACCAGCAAGCAATGGGAGTGAAGTATTTTTAAGGTACCCAAGGACACAATGACTGAGACACATAGAACGGGGATCGAATTGGCAACCCACCAGTTTCAGGATGACTCCCCTAAACATGCTGCCACAGCCCATGGCAGAAGACATAGCACTCTCTGCAACAGACTTATAGAAGATCCGCAGCATCTTCCTGCAAACACTGAAGGACCTCAGCTTCCTTACAAAGTACAGTCTCTGTCCCTTTTTGCACTGTTGCATCTCCATTCTAGTGAACCCAGAGCTATTTATTTTCTCCACTGCCTCAACATCTTCTCCCATGATAGAAATACCGTTGACCTGTTCCTGTTTCTCCTGAAATCTACAATCATCTCCTTTATTTTATTGTTCAAAATGAGGTGACTGTTTCCACACCATGCCACAAAGCGGTCCACCAGTTCCTTATAATCAGCTTCTTGTCCTTCTCTGATACAACCAACATGTGTGAGTATTTCTAATGACAGGAATCTGTTTTGTACTGGAAGTCTAAGGTGTAAATTCACAGTCCCGGATGATAATTGTAAAATCTTGCAAGATGTGCAAGGGCTCAGAGTATACTGTATTCCATGGATGACTACCAGCTACAAACACACACAAAATAGTTAATTATATGTAAAACTGATTGAGGTAGAGGCATCTGTGTGTTGGGTAATCTCAGTTATCAGTAGCGGCCAGCCGTCTTGAACTGGGTTGACTCCAAATGTCAATGAGTTAGGTGTGCTCAATGTGTGTATTATTCAAGCAGCAGGGCTATTCAACCAAATTTCTCAGGGGGGCCACAGTTACTCAAAGCCAAAAGCTCAGTGGCCAAAAATCTGCGGGAGGGAGGGTTGCCCCATATTGGTGCTTTACGTAAAGAACAAGTGTTATTATCTTTTACATTTTTAAAATTGTTTATTTTGTTGCACAATAAAATTAAATATATTTCAATTATATTTTTATTTTTTTCAATTCACTAGCGAATTGTGTCCAGCCTGCCAGTTGAATAGCCCTGTTTTAGAATATGTGTAAAAGTGAATCAATTAAAGAGACATATCCAATGAAATCATTTTGAGAGATTCATCAAAATGTGTAAACTTGTGTCTATGTTATGCCAATGTTACTGAAAATTAACAGGAAAACATGCAGACACGGGCAAAAACATGATTACTGTGCCTTTGCCTTTGGTGGTGGTTAATAAAAAAAAGGTAAATAGACTTTGCAACACCCAATATATCAATGTAAACATAAGATTGTGTGTACAAGTTCACATCTGATAAATAAAGACAACTACCTGCCATTTTCATTCCTGACCATGGTCTGAAAAAAAGGTTGATATTTTGCTCACTATAAAACAACTTTACGGCCCGTTGTGGTTCCCTGGGCTCTGTGAGCCATGAGACGTCCATTTTGAGGTGCAGAAATGTGCATGGTTCAGCTTTAAACATTTGTGCAAAAGCTTGTGAAAAAAAACAATTATTTTGCAGCACTACAGGATGGATTTGGAGCTTTGGTTCCATCTTCACAGCTGCTTTGTTCACCGTCACTGCAGAAATTAACATAAAGCAGGATGTTCTCTGTGAATGGTACATCCTGTCCGTTTGAGAGCTCCATTTTTCCAAAAATGATTTTTTTTTAGACGACTGGAAGATTGAGCAAGCATCCTAATAAAAGCTCTGCCAATTTCAAGCAGTTACATTTGTTGAGAAGGTGGTCCTTTGTGACTCGGGACACGTTTGGTTTCACACTTCGGCGTCCCAGGTCACAAGTCAATGCACTTTAAGCAGCTGGATCTCTATTCGTTTTCAATAAAGGCTGAATGCATTTGCACATTTATATGAGTTTACCAGCTTGACACATACCACCAATCCAAATGAGGCAGCAGATTAAGCAACTCTCCTCACTATAAAGACACCTCAGCGTTCTTCCCCAGCAACTTTTTCTAAAACTATTTACTGAAAGTTGGTGCACAAAATTGGGGATAAAGAAAACTTTAAAGGTGGGGTTGTGCTGCAATCTGCAAAATCTACTTCTTTGAGTTTTATAACGTGGAAAAATGTCATCCTCTGCTGGTACAAAGCACCGCCTATTTACACAAAGCACCTCCCTGTGTGCAGCAGAGCTCTGCCTCACAGAGCACTCCTCCAAAGAAGCATTGTTGTGCTGAAGTGGGAGTGTTGAAAACGGTAGGAGGTTTTTAAAGAGACATAGTCCAATTTCAAGGTGTTTAGATAGACCAGTGATTCCCAACCAGGGGTACATGTACCCCTTGGGGTTTGTGAGCATATTACACGGGGTACGTGGAAAAATTTCCCAGGTGTAAAAAAAATATAAAAATAGGACTGAGATATGTAGGGTTCTATGATTTCCGCAATGTGAGAAATGCAAAGAGAATCACGGAATTGAAAAAAAAAATGTAGTAAAAACACAAAATCTCATTGAATTTGCTCATTTGGGGTATTTGATATATTTTAGACACTGCTGCTTCTTGCACCTGCCATTACCTAGTTTATTTATATAATGCCTTATTCCCTTTCAAGGCAACAAATTTATCTTTGTTTAATTTGAGTTAAAAAAAATAAAATGCCTGAGAATTAAACGTTCTAGGGGCTTAAATAAATAATTTTCATTTAATAATCAGTTGTTGTGCATTATAGTTTTGGAGAATCATCATTATGTTTGACAGAGGGAGGTGTATGGTACAACAAAATGGCACACAAGGTACTCAAGTCTAAAAAGGTTGGGAACCACTGAGATAGACTATAATGCAAAGTCAAATTTGTTTTGATACATAGAGCTTTTTCATAACTGAAGATAACATAGTTAGTTGATTGTGGTATAAAATTGAACTATGTGCCTGGAAAATACAATGCTTTACTGTCATGGTCAAGCTGTGTAATATTTAAAAAGTAATAGACATAAATGCACACCATTCTTAAAGAACACTTAAAGTTGGTGACATGTCAACCTCCAAATTGACTGCTGAATCACAGTATCTTATTTTCACATTTTTAGACAGATTTTTTTTCCCCCCTCCACGCTCATTAGCTGTGCTGTGAAGTGACACGTTGTAGAAACCACCGTATAAACAATAGCCTTAATGGATTTGTGCCATTTCTGCTGAGATAAAAAAAAAAAAATCCCCATCGCTCCAGGAAAAATGCTGAACAGCCGCTGTGTGAGCGCTCCAGCATGCCGTCAATGTGAAATCCAAGCGTTGCTCTTTTCTTCACAGCAGTAGATCATAATCTGTCATAGGAGGCATAGCTGCATCGTGAGATGTTACACTTGACTGCACAACGTGCATATGAGGTATATCCAGCTGAAGACAGGGGAAGAAAAACGATGATGTAAATTGGTGCAAACAAATCAGTATTTTGCCATCAAAATGGCATTTTTCCTATGACCTCCACATCCAGCTTGAAGAATGTAATTTACTGTGGACATGCACCAAAAGTTTAAACATGTAGGTCTGTCATAGTGGGGAAAAAGGTAGAAGTAGTTTGTCTTTTTGTTTACATGCTTTATCTATTATAATGTTTGTTTGAATTGGATATTAAATTCAAACATGTCTCTGAGATATAACCCTGCAATGTTGACACATCATCTTAACTTCAGATGCAAGATCAAAACGTGAAAGTTGCATGTGTCAGCATAAGCTGTGGATGTAATTCGTATTCCCTCTGTAAAAATGAAAAAAATAAAAATAAAAACAAATAAATACACATTATAAGAGGCAGGGTGTACTACAAACTAAGGAAATTAGACTTGGTTGATTAAAAGGTTTTTTTAACGATGCACTTATGTTGGGTAACTTTTGAAACCAACCCAATGCAAGTTGGCTACCACAGACAACACACTTTAGAAAAACACAAAAGAATGGCTATAATTCATCATTCATCAATCATTTTTTCCATATATTGGGCTAAAATCTTGTGTAGCTGATGCAGAAAATCATTTACAACACATATGCCACATGCTACTCATGGTGCAACCACTTTGCTTCAAATATTTAAACATGTCAGCTTGTCAGGGTTAACTTCTGTTAGCAAAATATATCATGCTGAAAAAACTGTACAAAAAGTGAAATTTCAATAAACTCATTGAAAATAATTAACCAGCAGTATATAAGAATAATTTGCAGGCACTGCAATGCTTCGTGGGTAAATTTAAATCAGTCATGTAAAAAAATAGCTCTTCATTATTGCAACACCAGAGCAACATGCGCCTAAAAATATCTCAGCTTACCGTCAATCATTTCAGCGTCGGAGTGTATCTCAAATAAACAAGACACTTCGGTTTTCTGTTGAAAAACATAAAACAAAGAAAAAAATCTGTAGCTTTTACTTGAACTCTGCTGATTATATATAATAAATAACATCCAGATCCAGTGCATTTTCTCACATAATTTGATAAACAGATATATAAGAACACAGAATGTATTTACAGGAACATGCAACTTTTTTTTACTGTCATAACAGAAAAGAAATAAGATTATCCTCTTTATCTTGAAAATTATATTAAAAAAAATCCTCAACTAATTTAAATTTACTAATCTTCTCATATCACTGTGCTTTTTTTTTTTTACAAAAGAGGAAAAATATGTTTTTTTTAACACATGTATGAAGTATCAACATTTCCAGGCAAAACAAAATACTTATACTACTACATTAAATAAATGTGTTTCTGTTTTGTAAAAGTATTACAATCAAGGAATAATGGCAGGTATATCCAGTCTTTAAAATATATATTTATTTATCAACACCTATTATACAGGAAGCATCTTGTTCTATTAAAGTAATTGAAGCTTCACGATTATTTGAGTAAAATCTGGGAGCTTGGATGTTCAGCTCATGAAAATAAAGGAGGCTGTACTATATGTATTTCAAGGCACATTATGCCACTGCTGAGCTGTCAGCAAAGAGGAATGTCTTTGGTTCCCCTTGTCCTGCTCCTGTCTCTGTCGGGGTTTTTATCTCATATCATTTCCACCTCTCATTTCATAGGATTTTGGACTGTGACGTCAAGCCAGAGGAGCAGGAGCACAACCCCCAAGTATGTGTTGAAATTCTCAGATCTGAGTACAGTCATATGACGTTGTCACATCTGATTTAGCATTGGAAGAGTACACAATCTTAAAGGAAGTCAGACAAGAATCTGTAAAAAGCAAAATGAAATTTTTATTTTAATAAAAGGCAGTTTATGTTATTTTTGTTTTGTTTCTAATTTTGCTGGGGAGATAGCTTTAGGAAATACTGTTGTTTTTTTATTGTCATGTCATTGATAGTGCTGTCGATAGATAAAAAAAATCAGAGATTAATTAATTCTGATCTGTAATTAATTAATCTAATTAATCTATTTTTTAATCTAAACTAATAATTACTGAGAAAATCCCTTAACTTGAGTTTTATTTTTACATTTAAATTCATTACATTATTGTAGCAGATGGAAAAGATGATGTATAACAGAAAATGAAACCTTTATGAAGCTTACGGTAAACAAGCTAAAACATAACAACAGCCAATCAAGGTCCACGTCGGGATGACCAACATTTGTTTTTCACCGCCAACAGCTCAAGCACACTCGCATACAAAAACAGTACAGTTAGAGATTGAAAAATAGATTAATGCAACTAAAAATCATAATGTGATTAATATGACTGTAATTAATTAATCTCAATTAATACACTATTTTGACACCCCTAGTCACTGACTATATTTATAAGAACACTGTTAAAAATTACTTCAGAATCATGACTCTTAAGGCCATTTTTCTATGGAAATACATTTGGATTTTAAAAAAATTGGTCCTTATTTAATTGTCACAATAGCAGTAAAAGAAAGATATGTAAGCTCTTTGCTGAAGAAATATACTGTACTTGCATATTTCCTGAATAGAGAGTTCCTTAAACTAATTGTATGGTCAATGCTGCTGAAGTAGATGAGCTCAGTCTGTACGTTCATTATACTGTATCATGCTTTTGTCCCATTTAAAAAGCTTGAACAAAACGTCCTCTCTTCCAGCAGTCAGGAGCTTGGCTTGAGCTATGGGCACAATATAAAATACAAATCTACCATATATTGCTTTTGTAATATGTTGAGGGTTCTGTGGTCTTTGTTACCGTTTGATTTTCTGGTCCCGTTTTTTTTTTAAGTTTGTTTTCAGGTTTTTGTTAGTAGTATAGTTCAGTTTAGCACAGTTGGGGGAAGGGGGGTGAGGATGCAAAATTAACTTTTTTGAGCTCTATATCATGCTATCTAATTTCCCTCTAGGATTAAATAAATATTTTGAATTGCAATTAATTATAAACTAATTCCTTCAATAAAAACATACCCAGAGTGTTGCTTTGACTCATTCATACATGTTTAAGAAATCCTTGGATCTCCTGTGGTAGCAGTGTAAAGCTGTCTAAACAGTTGCTGGTGCAAAGCACTGTCTTTTGTCCATAGCACCTCCCTGAAGCTCAATCACCACCCAAAGCCATGTTATTAAGACTTGCTGAAGTAGGAGTGTTTAGATCAGGGGTGGGCAATCCTGGTCCTCAAGGGCCGCAGCCCTGCATATTTTATCTTTTTCCCTGCTCCAACACACCTGATTTGGTCATTGAATTACCTCTTCCAAGTTCTGCAGAAGCCTGATAATCACCCATTCATTCAAATCGGATGTGTTGGAGCAGGGAAACAAGGTAAAACATGCAAGGCTGTGGCACTCGATGTCTGCCCCCTGGTTTAGATATAGTCCAGGAATATTAGGGTTAGATCCAGAACAAATTCATAACCATCTGAAGCTTGAATACTGTTAGGAATATCATACTGAAAGTCCCCAAAAATCTTAGTTGGGGTTTTTGAGACATTCAAGTTGACATTGGCTGCTTGAGTTTTTCCTCATACTTCAGGCTTAAAACATTATAAAAATGCTAAGAATGAGTAAATCTATGTTTTCTATGGCATATAATTTAATCCTAATATTATTTTAAATATTTATTGAGATCCTTGTGCGGTTATACAAAATAATAAATTATTGATAATGAGCCATGGTATGGTAGTATGGTCATCAATGCATGTTCTCATATGGGCATTTAACCCATCACATGAGGGAAATATTGAGAAAAAACAGTAGGCACCAATAGAAGCCTAGGGATGGGTTGTCTTGCTCATGGACACCCCAACATGTGAGCATGATGGGTCATTGCACCTGTGACATCCGGGTCCCAAGTTGGCTGTCCTACCACACCACAGGACAGCCAACTGCACTGTGGTACAGTGGTAGGACAGCCAAAGTATATAGTCAATCATCCTCATCAGTTTCTGGAGAAACAGGAATTGATTTGACAAGTTCTGACATGGAGTAGTTCATGTCATATGAGCTGGCTCCTAAACCTTTATCCCTGTCTCATTACAGTGCCATGCAGAGTGGTGGGCACAGTTCCCCTAAAGCACTAATAGGGGAACTAATTTCTTGATTAGTGCTTTAGGGCTTTTTCTATTTTTAAATTCATTAGTGGATTAGCACTTGCTAAATTTATAGGCTAAATTTAGAAGCACTAACTCCAGAGTGGAAGAGAGTCCAGCCCCTCTCTAGGAGACTGGTTCCAGAGCCAGAGTGGTGCGTCAAGGTGAGTCCAACTATATCCAGTCGGAACTTCTCAACCTCACACACCAACTCAGGTTCCTTCCCAACCAGAGAGGTGACGTTCCACGTCCCTAGAGCCAGCTTCTGTAGCTGAGGATTGGACTGACCAGGTTACCCGCCTTCGACCACCCGACCCCTATGGCCCCTCGCACAGGTGGTGAGCCCATGGGAAGGGGGACCCACATCTCCTCTTTGGGTTGTGCCCGACCATGCTCCATGGGTGAGAGCCTGGCCACCGGGTGCTCGCCAACGTGCCCCACCTCCAGGCCTGGCTCCAGAGTGGGTTCCCTGTGACCCGCGCCCGGGCGAGGGAATACTGAATCCATTTATTGTATTCATCATAGGGGTCTTTGGGCTGTGCTTTGTCTGATCCTTCACTTAGGACCTGTTTGCCTTGGGTGACACTACCAGGGGCATGAAGCCCCCAACAACATAGCTCCTAGGATCATTGGGACACTCAAACCTCTCCACCACGATGAGGTGGCAGCCCAGCGAGAGGAAAGTTGTTACTTTTATTTCATTTTTCCTTTTTATCATTCCAACTTGTTATTGTAAAAAATAAATACTATCCATATAAAGTGTGCCTCCAAGATATAGTAAATTTATCTGTGATTGAAGAAGTATAAAATTATAAAATTTTATAAAAAGTTTTATAAAAATATAAAATTCTGATACTGTATTAGTTTGTACCCAAACAAATCATGTCACACTCCAACAGGACATAATCATTAAAATAAAAGGACTGTAGAAGTAATTGTATTTCATGAATTATATTATTGTATTTGGTCCGCAGCCCTTAGACAGATTTTCATTTTGGGGAAAAGGTTTGGGCAGCCTTGATTTATGTATATAAACTGAAACAGCTAGACTAGTGCATCCTATAATAAAAAAAAAACATTATTTTAATACAACAGTCATTTCTGCATTTTTTTTGGAGGGAGATCACCTAATAAATGTCATTATGGAAAATGTAACTGCTCTTTTTAAAAAAATACTTTTACTTTTAATACTTGAGTACAAAAAATATCAGATACTTTTACTCAAATAATATTCCTAAAGGAGACTTTAACGTTTACCAAAGTAATTTTTTGGTAAGATACTTGTACTTTTACTCAAGTACCACTTTGTGGTACTTGAGTAAACACTGGTACAACACTGGATAAATCTGACAGGGGCTGAGGAAGGAATCGTGAGACCAGAGGACATGAGCATGGTCGAGGACACAAGGCAGGAACAAGGCATGAGGTAAGCACACTGGACAATCATAGGCATGGCTGAGGATAATCTGGCAGAAGTATGCTGAGAGTGACAGGATTAACCCTTTGATGCACAACATGGGTCAAAAGTGACCCGGATGAGTTTTTATTTTCTATATACTTGCTATAAATTTATTTAATCATTCAGTATTCAAGGAATTCCTCAATTAACTTGTTTTTTATCATCATACATCATTATTTTAGTTTTTACTTTTTTACTTTTTGAATAAAAACAGTTTTTGTATCACTACCCTTCTA
>JAUBOC010000043.1:26839695-26850674 GCA_032275365.1 Anablepsoides cearensis
AATGGGAGCAAATCACTTCCTGCCCCCCATCTGACTTTCTTGCATCATCCGGGTCACATGACTGCAACCCAGCAATTCAGATTTTTATTGTTTTGTATTTAAGTCAGGGCTTTTAGAAGATTACTCTAATGATTTGTGTGCTTTTTCCTAATTTTTGTGCTTCCAATATTCTGCTTCCTGTTTAGTTAAAAACATTTCAAATTAATCATGAGAATCAATAAATTTCAAGCATGGCGGTGTTTTGCCTTAAAATGCTTTCAAAAGTTTGTTCCATTCAGATATTCTGGCCTTCACAGTCACATTCCTCAACACTTCTTTCAAAACAGAAGTGAAAAGTTTGTCCTTGGTTGGGTCAGCATCTTCAAGGTTTCATTTAAAGTAATTGTTAATTTTCTAATGCATCCTGTAAACAGACATGCTGCTTGAGTAGAGAATGTAGCAAACCAAGAACTCTGATCCTAAGAAGTTGAAAAAAAAAATAAAAGCGATAAAAAGGGCACAAGTTAAAAATGGCAAAATAAATAAATCAAACACTCAAAAAATACTTTTGGAATCTTAGCTTTTGAAAATTTCCTCACATCATCTTTACCTGCATATTACTTTCAGGGTCACTGGTGCCCATATCAAGTAATTACAGTAGCCTCATTCATAAGACAGTCCAGTCTGGTACTGACAAGTGTCCAGTCCTCCTCCGAGCATTCAAAAAAAACACGAAGGTGGAAAGGCGAGTAAAGCGAGCCTGCCTCTGATGCCCCTCTGACCCCCTAAGCAAGGTAGTATCAGAGCCAGGCGGGCTGACCGACTTGTTTAAAAAATGATCCGCGGTTCCACAGCTTAGAATGGGGATAAAATAAACCGGTGTGTGTGTGTGTGTTTGATACAATCGAGACAGACGTCACTCGAGCCACTGCATGATTAATCAACAGCTTTATTACACAGGGAATATTATAAACAGCAACTTTGTGGTTACTTTTACAAATATTGAACCACAGAATTGCTAAAACTAGTTACTTCAGTTTTTTTTTTTTTTAAATGAACCAGAGTTCCAGTTTTTTTTTTTTTATGAGTAAGACGTCTGTGAGCAACCGCAGGATACATCAACAGATTTATCACCAAGGGATTAATAAAGATGACACAGGACAATAACTTTGTAGTTAGTATAAAACATATTGAACCACAGGACAGGGGCGGTTCTCTGGGTGGGGCCATAGGGTCATCGGCCCCATCTGAAATCTGATTGGCCCCCTGAAGTGCCCCTGTCCCGTCAATCATCTGTCCTTTGCCCAAGAGTGGCTGCAGTTCCACTTCCAAACAGTAGTGGCAATAATGAGTCAAATAGCAAAGTCAAGCATGAAGCAAGCATACAAGTCTATTTCAATCTGAATAATCCTGCAGAAAATGTATTTTAACTCACTACGATTGCTGGATTTTCTCACATCTTGTGTGTTTGAGAGTATTTTATTTATGTACAGTAAAAATGCATGTAAAATTAATAAGGAGAATTTACTGTTCAAGTTTTTGCAAGTGTCACACGTGTGAATGATTAAATTTATACACCTTACAAAAACTGGGGATTTGTGTGCAAGCATGTTGAACAAATACTTGGCCCCTCTATGAATACTGTGGCCCCTTGATGGCCCCATACACTGAAAAATCCTAGATCCGCCACTGCCAATCACTAAAGTAATTCAGTTTGTTTTGTTTGATATGAGTCTGTCACACAAAAAATATGTCGTGGTCCACTTTGACCGAGCTGAGATCTGCTCCACACCTTTTATGCGTGGGACCTGGCCAGCTTCTCCTGGGATTTATGAATGACCTGAGTGAGCTTAAAGCCAGACTGGTCTGTACGGTGATTTCACAGACCTGTCTTGTGAAAGAGGCTAGTGAGAGAGGTGGGGAACACACTGTTTACCACAGAGACAGCCATTCACTCTCTTACCAATAAGGCTAACAGCCATGTTTTTGGTCTGTAGGAGGAAACTGCAGTACCCGGAGAATACCCACACATGCACAGAGTGAACATGCAAACTCTATCTAGAATGGTCTCCGGCCGGGATTCAATCCGACAACCCTTCTTTGCTGGGAGGCAAAAACTCTACCAACCGAGCCACTGTTCTGACTCACAAGTCAAAATTTAAACCACTTAATTAAATGTATTAATGCGATTCGGTGCCAAGTTAGCTTAAAACTATTTAAAATATTTTGAAGCATATTTTTTATAGTTTAGTTTGGGTTGACTGTGATAAAACCCTAGTGCTACATATTCAGCAAGTTTATTTCATATTTGGTTGCAGTATCTTAATTAAAGCACAGTTCTATAGGGCTTCCTCAGATTCAAGCAAATAATTTACCAAATTTCAGTAATGTTTTGTACTTTTAGTAAAATTATGCTTATGTTAGATTGACTTTGTAAATTTCAATTATCTAAAAAAAATTGGTTTGAGGAACTTTTATTGGACAAAAATGAAAATGGTCTGACATGAAAATCTATTACCATTCTAAAACATAAAATTTGTATAAACATTTCTAACCAAAGCGTGTTCTGCTTTAATCTCTGCAGGTTTCTAATGGTTCTGGCGTGTCTCATCCTCAGTGTTCTCTCTACCATTGAGCAGTATCATTCCCTGGCTCACACAACGCTCTTTTGGGTGGTGAGTGTAACTTTTAACATAATTTCTCATTTTAAAAGTAAAAAAGAAATGAAAGGGAAAAAAACTAAAATTTGTTTAGTTTTACAATAAACTGCATTAAACCAACTCTTAAAGCTTATGTTTCAGGCGTTATAAGGACTGCAAACACAGAACCGAGACCTAAAAATGTAATTTCTAATCCTGCCAGCTTCTATTTATTGCATTGATTACAGCCGTTAGTCTTTCCTCCTTCATATCTTTGCCTATGATCTTCTGGTTGGCTTCCATCATGGCTCAGCAAATTAGTTCTGTCTGTTTTCATCTGACACATGCAAACAAGGCTTAGTTTGATTTATACAGTCCAGCGACGAAGACATTGAGTCGTTAGAAATTTATTATTGGAAATAAGACAGAGTTTATTTCATAGGACAGATTTGTTTAAGCGCTCAATCAGAATAAACAGAGATGTTTACATTTTATTAACCATCAGTTTGATGTTTTCACAATATCTCATGACAACAACTGGATTCTTTTAAAGAAAATAATTGGATAAAACTCCACTAGTAGCAGCTGAGACGAGCATATATTTGAAGTGGGGACATATAGCTAGGAGTCCCTTTTTAAAATATTGTCATTCCCTATTTGGAGTGGATTTGACCATTTGCAAAATATGTAATGAACAAGTATACATATTTTAACAAAACCTTGAGACAATCTCTGTAAAAGCATCTTTAACTGAATAAACTTTGGAACATGCCCAATTCAAAATTGTGCCTAAATCTAATGAATGTATAGCTCAAGAGTTACTCTATAAATGCTGGTCATATTGCAAGATGTTTGCTTAACATGTTAGCATGAACTGTTGGAGTCAAGCATGTCAGTTTGCAAAATATCATAAACAACTGGACAGATTTTTAATAAAACCTTCAGAAAGTAATTGGTAAATGTGCATCTTTCTGATTGGTTTTGGATTCAATTTAATTCAAGATGGCCACCACAGGCAGTAAAAATTAGCCAACTCATAAAATAGGTATAGCACAGTCAGTTTTAAAAATATTAAAATTTAATTTTATGTTGTAATAGCAGAGGTCCACTCACAACACAAACTAATGTTTTCAAGGTTTAGTTTGTCAGTTCCCAATAAAAGATGAAAAAAAAAGTATTTATTCAAGGAATGCTAAGTATTTCTTTTTACAGGATTACCAGAAAAACCTATTTAGTACAATAAACATAAAACCACAGTTTCTTAAATCTCAAACCTTTATCTCACAAAAAAAATAAATAAATAAATAAAAAAAAATAAAAAAATCAGGCAGGTTTTTTTTCCGTTTTGGTCAAACCATATAACTGGTTTCAACAAACAGTTTTAGTTTGTCCCGGTGGCCTAACAGAGCGAAGGCAACGCCTCGAAAATCAATGGCAAATAGGATCAACTTAACCCCGAGCTGCTGAGTGCGGGGAGCTGCTGGGCGAAGGGTGAGTTACTCAAACTCAGATAAAAGAAAACCCCTAAGAAAAGATAAAAGACCGGGAGGATTTTCTGTGTGAAAGAACTGATGTGTGCCACATTGTGACAAGTTCACCTTGGACTGCACAATAATAGGATAAGATAGTCATGGGCTGTTGTGCTAAAGCGTCAGGCCAAAATAGTATATATTGTTGGTTTCATAGAAGGAAATTGCAACAAATGCTTGAGCCAGAGTTATATACATTTTCTTGGCTAAATTATTTCCCACCGTTGGCTCACCCTCTAGAGAGGTTTAATCTTCTTACCCTTCTTTTCTACAAAGATAATGAATAATTAATATTTGCAACCAAAACCTCCTAAAATCTCAGACATTCATCTGTTCCATTCGTTACTCCAGAGGGACTGTTTAGTGCTTGGTGCCGTCTCGTTTAAAGATTTGCTCTGACCCTGCTGCTCTTTTGATTTGTGCCCCTTCCTACTACAGAAGCATCCCCTTTTGTCTTCTTTCTTCTTTCATGCACACTCAAGGTGAACAGAGAAGCTCTCTGTTCTTTGCTTGGAGATGCAGCACTGACTGTGTTTGAAGTAAGTTGTTTTGTGCCAGATTCTTGGCAGTGTGCCATAAAATAAATCATGTTTTATAAGGATTTATTCCTCAAAATGAACACAGAATTTAAAACATTTCACATATGACTTCATGTTGTTTCATTCTGATGAACACACTTAAGTGAATAATGTCGATTTATTTTTGTTTCTCTTACTTGTGATTTTCATGGTCAGGATTTTTAGTTGCTCGTTCCAAAAGACAAAAGGCTTCATCATAATTCTTTTGACTGCCTCTGTGTTTGCCTGTACCTTTAGCAAAATATCTCATGAACCATTAAACCAATATTATTGAAAAAAGAAACATTGAGTTTACATTAACATGATTCAAACTGTAATCTTAAATGTGTACAATAGTGGAAATTAAACTAAAATGTGATGTTGATCCTTATTACTAACAAAATTGAAACACAGTATGTTGTGTGACAGATCTTTAAATTTGTTTGGATTTTTCCCTTGTTGAAGCACTAAAGTGGGAAAATAGCATGTGAACTGATTGATTTAGGTTAAAAGATTATGCTAAGGTAAACTCTGGAACTTAGAGAAATGCTAGAGATCACATACTGAGAAAGAAAATGGAGGTGTGCTCCAAATTTTAAAGTTGGATCCAAATGGTTTTGACTTCATCCCTTATAAAATAATCTTAGTCTAAACTCTGGTATGAACGACAGCAAGTGATATGTATTCCTTCAAGGTATGCTGGATATTTTCTTATGTTTTGACATATTATTTTTGAAATGTCAATTATGGCTTTACAAATTTCTGCACTTTCTCTCCTAGAAATCTGTAAAACTCATGTTTAAATGGTTTATCACTAAAACATGGTAAATGCATTCTTTTTGGGAAACACACTACAAGGTTAAATAAAGGAAAAGGTCTGGGTTTTTTTTTTTTTTTTTGAGGCACATCTTCACTAAAAGGTCTGCACCTTCTCTGCTATTGATTGCAAATCTTCGTACCTTTTTTCTCCACCCGATTGTTGGAAACCTGTGAAACCACTTGCTGAGGTGTTTTCTTACGAGAGATCCTCAGTGCTCTCATGTGTCACCCCAAAACATGTGAAGTACTAAATAAATAAAAAAAAATGTTCTACATTACTGGCATAATTCTCAAATTGCAGAAAAAAAATGTCTACATACCTCCCTAGGGAGTTGCTACAGGCATGTCCAGCTGGGAGGAGACCCAGAGGAAGACCCAGGACACACTAGAGAGACCATGTCTCTCAGCTGGCTTAGGAACACTTTGGGATCATCCCTGAAGAGCTAGAAGAGTTGGGGAAATAGAGGTCTGGGGTTCCCTGCTCAAGCTACTGCCCCTGCAACCTGACTTCGGAGAAAGCGGAAGATAATGGATGGATGGATGGATGGATGGATGGTAAACATAATGTATCAAGAACACTTGTTGAGTGGCTACATTCCCTTTAGTCTATGGTCACACCAGAAAGTTTATGTTTTTAGTTCACTACTTAAAAATCTATAAGCATACCACTGAAATGAACTAGTCCAAATGCATTTATCAGTTTTACACAAGATAAAGTCTTTAAACTATCAATTTTGGAATAAGGTGTCTTTTTGGAATCATAAATAACTATGGCAGGCTCTTATAACATACAGTATTTTAACCACACAAATCTTTCCAGTTGCATTTCTAAAGATAGTTAAGTACTATAAATTAAAAGATAGCCATGATAACATTTGAGCTTGTACAAATTATGTTCTATGGTCTCCAAAACAGAGATTATTTTAGAAAAAAAAAACTCTAAATTTAGATTGTCAAAATATAAAAGTTTACGTGTCTGTGGGTGTTTTATCAATGATGGCTAAACTGGAATATCAATGCAGATACAGTATACAAAACTTCCCAGTGTTTTATTTAAATGGCAATTCATCAAGTTTGTTATTTTTGTCCAAAATGTTTTTTTTGTTGTAAGGGACAGAGGCAGTGCAGCAGGTACATTTACCAAAAAAAAATGTACATTATCAAATACACCACAGACCCATAGCTGAGACAGGATTAAACTTGAGGATTTAACAAAGGCTGAGTGAAAACAAGAAGCTTATATCTGCTGGATGTGATTAGTGAGTGAGAACAGGTGTACTGCTTACAGACGAGACACGGGTGTGTCAGTATGGGAGAGCAGTGGGAGCCAAGAAGCTATGGGTTAAAAAAAATAAGCAAAAACTACCAACAGGTGGCAAATTTACACAGAGGGGCTAAAAAACAGAAAACACTGGCAGAAAATACTAATACAGAAATAAACTGAAAGCACAAGAAAGAAGTCTAAAACAGGGAAAGAAATTACAAACATACCACTCATGACAAAATGTATGTGTAGAGATTTGTGATAATTGTGTTATTGCTGGTCATTCCAATGACTGATATTTAATTTGCACTGGAAATATTATACATATTGTAAATATTTTGAGAAAATTCTCAGAATTGTATCACTGATCAAAGGAATATTGTTTTTATTTATATTTTGGCTATCTAAAATGAAAAAAAATACACTTTTTCAAACAACAACAACAACACAAAACCTAAATAGTTAAGTCCTTAGCAATTTGTTGTCTCATCAATGAGTGAAGAGGAAATTAGGAAATACCCCCAGGCCGTCTGCTCATTTGTCTTTTGAGCTTAACAACTAGAGAATTAGGAAGGTACTGACTTCCATGTCAGTGTGTGGCTGCACCTAGGCATAAAAGTTCAAAAACTGGGTTTACGTGTCAAAATCCATGGCCACCAGCACATATCTGTAAACTGACCACTGTCATTTAAAGTATCATTTGAGAAAACTATACTTTTTAGTTTTTATAATATATGATCAAAAAAAGATTCCTGGAATAACATTAGCCACCCCCTGGCGTCACCATTTCACCAGGTGGTGGATAAAACTGCTCCCTCTGTTACTCTGTGCCACCTCAGACAAGTAAAATAACATGAATTACCTCTGTCCGTACACACAGTTTAACTCCTGCCCACCCGAATATCTTGCAATAAAAATATTAAGGTTAGATAAATTCTTTTTTCACTTCCAGTTCAGATAAACCATTATCTCAAAAACTACATGCACTATTCAAATCCTTTAGTGACAGGGGACATAGATGTACTGCTTGTTTAAAATGTAATTTAAAATGTTTGTGTAGCACTGGGATCCCAAAGCAAATTCCTTGTATGTGCAAATACTGGGCAATGAATAATTCTGATTTTTGCTTTGACTACATCTAAAATTAGCATTTTTTTTTTCACAAGTTGCATGTACTCTGTGGACGCTACCCCTGCGAATTTCGGGTGTCTGCATTACAGTTCTGTTTTTAGCTCAGAAAGACAGCACAGCTACTATACTGGTGTAACAATACTGTAGTGCAAATTAGGTTCAAATTACCCGATTATTATCCAAATTAAAAGTAAGCATTTGGTTTTGTAGATATCTGTCTCATTAGGACATTTATCAAAGTCCAACAGAGGAGTGACAGAAAAGTGCTACAGACTGAAGGCCTTTTTTCTAGACATTGGTTGAGAGGTGGTACATCGATGTGTGATCTTTAATTAAGAATCTTTTTTGTCACATATAAACTTGAGAATGTTCAGAACAATGGGTTACCTGCTCAATGGGTTACAAATTGGCTAATTCTAATTCTATCCAACAGGGAGCTGGTGGGGTAAAACCTTTAGTATTTGTTCTGTTTAATTGGGACATTTGTGTTTAAACATACGCTTCCTTCGGGTGATATCTGGCAAATTTCAAGGCTGTGCTGCGTGTGTAAAAAAGGCTTATGTTGTTTTTTTTTTTCATCCTTACTGTTATGTATTGGGTTTTTTCAAAAAGGGAGTTTGTTTTTCAACCTTGAAGTAGAAATCCATAGTGAATAAATTAGGAAATGTAAAATTAAGCCAAAAATTAGCCTCCAGGAGTAGAATTAAACCTAATATTAATCCAATTTCCTTTTCATAAAGTGTTTTTTCTCTCCTTTGGCTCTGAAAAATAATCAACTGAACATGAAAAATATCATCTGCCTAAATCCTCCGATGCCCCCCCTCCCCCATCCTTCACTGTACAGATTGTGTCACTATGAAAAATCTGAGACTATTTGCTTTCAGTCTATTTTTCTTTCTGAACACTTCTCAATTAAGTGAATTGTATTCTCATCCACAGCCTTTTAATAACTTATGAGTTCATAGTATGATAAAGTCATTTTTTTTCTTCTGCTTTTTTTAATCCAAGGAGCTCAGAATGAAACTAAAATGAAAGAAAAATGGATTATATTTAATTTAAAAGCATTGATTCATATTAAGTACTGGAAAACTGGTTCATCTGTTGTCATAAAATACGAACAACGTGTGGTTAGAAAAAGTGAAGTAATTGAACAAATTAAGCTTGTTCTGGCATCTGGTTAGTGCAATGTAATTTAAGCTCAAATTTCTCTTGAAAATGTGACAATTAGGGCATTTTTATTTAAGTAGCTGTTATAACTTTAAAGCACTTAGATGAAAAGCAGCTCTTGTAATAACTGTAATAAATTAAACAGGCATGATTGGAGGCTATTTTACTGGTCCTGTCAAGCTTCAACCTGCTGGGCTATGAAATAATAATAAAATAAAATAAAACAAAACACTAAAACCATAAAGCAATATATTGTAGATTTCAGTGTAGGGATCTGTGTTGATTCCTTTGAAATTTGTTTCTTTTATTTTTATTCCTCAGTGTGTGTACCTGCCTCTTGTTTCTGCTCCAGTCCATCCCACTCTCACTTGTTCATATGTGTTTCCCTCACAGGTGCTAGTGGCAGGCAAGGTTCTTCTTCTATTTATTAAAAAAGTCAGTAAACATCTGAATGGCACACTGACGCATACAAGTGGTGAGAAAATGTATAAATATATTGTAACTCAGTCAATTGAAAACCATTGACATTGTGCGGCCTATACTGTAGTTGGAAAAACAAATTTTTCATTTGAGGCCCTGAAGGTGGTGATCGTGGTCCAATTAGGTCGCTGCCTAAGGGTTAAGAATTTCTGCATTAAACTAGGGATGCCAACAATTAATTAACTTTATAATTAATTGTTGAATAATAATTTACTAGATCAAAATTTGTTTCAAACAATTAACTGATAACGTCCATCTGCGCATCACAGGGTCCAGTTAAATCCCTCTAACCAGAAAGGTACGCCTTCTCTGAGACTCTGTTACAATTTAAGTCAAGAACTAAGGTT
Source organism: Anablepsoides cearensis (assembly GCA_032275365.1). Classification (NCBI taxonomy): domain Eukaryota; kingdom Metazoa; phylum Chordata; class Actinopteri; order Cyprinodontiformes; family Rivulidae; genus Anablepsoides; species Anablepsoides cearensis. The sequence continues at coordinate 26,849,608 of JAUBOC010000043.1, forward strand.
ACAGGGCCAATATAATCAAAGATCAGTTCTGAGTTCTGGAAAACAGAGTATGGTGTTTATGTTCCAGCCACAGAAAACAGTACAGGAAGACCCACTTTTCTTTCAGCCACAGAGAGAACCAACAAGAAGGCAGCAATATTAAAGAATCAAGGAAAAATCATAAATTCTAAATGTGAAGGAAGTCTAATTATAATAATACATTAATAACAGTTTTGCATCTAAAAAAATCCTATTTTAGGTTATTTGGTAACTCTAAAGAGTAGGTGTGAGTTTGTCTTGTTTGTCTCTCTGTGTGTCTCTGTGATGGACTTGCAACCTGTCCAGGGTGTACCCCACCCCTCACTGTGACTGCTGGATATGAGCACCAGTGTCTTCCATGACCCTGAAGGGAAGAAGCAAGTATAATGGATGAATGAATCATATTTCAATATTGTCATCTGTTATTCCCTGATTAAGCAGCCCAATATATGTCTGTTCTGTTGTATTTTATGAAAATGTTTAATAATGTTTGAGAAATCCACATTTTTTATTATTTAATATTTTAGTCATTGAGTCAGTATTTGAGTTTTCTTTTTGTATTAACATTTGTTTTGTATTAACTGAAATGAATAAATAGGTAAATATTTAATACAGATCACAAAACAAAACAAGTTCTTAAAATATGTCGATCTACTTCCTAAGTCAGGAAAGAAAGAAATACCCTATTGATACAAGAGGAAACTGGCTGCTTATCAATTAGGTGTTAGTCTATCGATAAGATCAATCAACTTTAGATTAATTCATTAATCAATAACTTGCATCCCTATGCTAAACCTTAGATCTGATTGTCTGTCTGTTCACAGCAAATACATTTAATTGTGTGATACAACAGTAAGATTATTCAATAAAACGGTTTATCTGTTTGATGTTAAAAATCTTAAAGTTTTTTCTTTGAATTACCAAAACAGTGAAACATATTTTAGCTGATGTGTTATGTTTAGACAATTACTTTATATACAGTGGGTTGCAAAAGTATTCATACCCCTTGAACTTTTCCATATGTTGTCACATTACAACCACAAACATAA
>JAUBOC010000043.1:26850774-26863956 GCA_032275365.1 Anablepsoides cearensis
ATTTATGTTTGTGGTTGTAATGTGACAAAATATGGAAAAGTTCAAGGGGTATGAATACTTTTGCAACCCACTGTAATAATAAATTATTACCCTGTTAAAAACAGCCTCTTGTCCTATGCTTTGCTTCGAGTCTGGAACCTCAGATATTGAGACACAATTTCTTGCTGGAAGCGTGGACTCTGTTGAAGTTTAAAACAATTATATCTGATTTACCCAATCACTAATGTTTGGCCATGATACATGTAGTGCGCCAGCTCTGAAGGAAGCTAAGCTTAGAAACTAACCGGAAATAGCTGTAAACAATCACTCCTCTAAAATAAAACAAGATAAAAATTCAAGATGGCCATGACTGATTGACTGACTGACTAACTATAATTTCCTCAAATAATTGGGTAGGCTGGTGGTAGGGCTGCACAATATATCAAAAATTTATTGTCATCGCGATAATAGACTGTGCAATATACGTATCGCAACAACTGCATAAACTGCAGTAAGTGGTTGACTCAAAAGTTGGCATTTATGCATTTTGTCATTCAGATGGAAGCTTGAAGTATTTCACCAGTCAAATGAAGCCCTTCATGTATTTGGTGAACTGGATGGATCGCGTCATATTTAAAAAAAAAAAAATCAGGCTGGAATGGAAATGGTTAGTTTTTTTTAGGTTGTTTTCTTGGCTTTGAAGCCAGAGCAGAAAGATATCAACACTACATACTTATGTAATTGTTCATTTTGTATTGTCATTGCAATATTAAGCACCGTTATCGCACATCGCAGATTTTCCTAATATCGTGCAGCCCTAGCCGGTGGGGCATCAAAAGGTTTATCTATGATAAGCAAGGCCACCAATGGCCACCCCCTGGCTCCACCATTGCACCTGATGGTGGATAAAATTGCTTCCTCTGCTTGCCTGGATCTGTCACTCTGTGCCTCTTTGGACAAGAAAACCAAGACCTTCCACTATTATTATTCAGTGTAACTCCTTACCCCTAGAATCTTTTGTACTGGAAACAATAAGCTGTACCCTGTTCAAATCCAGTCCAGAAAAACAGTCATCTCAAAAAATTACTAACATGTACTATTCAAATCCTTCAGCTGCGGGGGACATCCACGTTCGGCTTGAAAATATATATATTTTTTTATTATGTCTATTTGTTAGCAAAAATTATTACTTTCAGAAAGGAATAATTAGCAATTAGAAATACTTGTGAGTACAGCTACGACTGAAAACCTTTTGGTCAGTCCAATTTTAAAACGGCCTCCACAGCTAATCAACACAAAAATGATTATAACTCAGACCATTAAACAAACAAAGAGCCCTGCTTTGAAGTGGATAAAAGTCATTCTCAACACGCTGAGCATCACTTTTAATTAAAGTTATGCCCAAAACTATTGCACTCAAGGTATGTCTGTTAACAAAATATTTTCTAAATTTTTTTATTAAAAGCTTCTGATAGTAGTAGTTGAACACTCTAACAATTGTTCACTGAATAAATAATGGAGTTACCTTAAAGTGCCTGTGACATCACAATTTGGTAAAAAACATGAATGCAGTTTTGGAAGGAGGACATTTATAAAAATATTGCAAAACAAATTTAAAGCCACTGAGATGAACAATTGTTGAGATATTTGCATGTACAGAAACAGGAAGTAATGTCAAATGGGAATATCTGCACGTAAACAGAGCGTTGTTACAAAAACTAACAACACAGACTGTAGAGAAGAATCTGATGTTTCTTTAGATTATTTTGAGTTTCTATCAAAGAGAGATGAGGAAAAGTTAAAGTTTAAATAATATGGTTTTAATAAACCGAGACCAGAAAGTTTATTTTATTAATGAGGTCCCCTTTGATGTCACTTCCTGTTTCACTTTGGCTGAGCCAAATTCAAAAGAAAATATGCCAGTTTTGTGACAAAATGTATAAAATCATGTGTATTATGGTAATTTTCTTAAGAATACATATGTTTTCTTTGACATTTTGTATTTGAAGGATAGACATGTCACAGGCACTTTAATTCAAGGTGGATGCCACAACCATTCCACCTTGACCAACACAACAACGGCTAAAACTTAGTTGAAAATACAAATATTACGCTAAAGTTTGATGTGGTAGTAGTTAAGATTCATTGACACTTTGAATGTGAACTCATGGAATAGTATATGAGGTGGTGCATGATATTTATTTCATGTTTGACCAAAATGGCTATAATGCACAAGATGTTAGTCTAAAAAAAGGCAATACACATTAAAGGGATGCTAGGCCTATATAGATTTTGACTACTTAAATCCAAAGTTTTTACACAAAGGCCACGTTTGGAATTTTTATTTTGCAGAAAAAAATACTTGTTCCTCGTTAGAAATAACAAAACACAAATAAATACCATCCAACAGTGCATCACGATCACACATTAATCAAGCTCAAGTACGTTTAGCGGCTGAATGAAAGAACTCATCAATGAAGTGGCGTAAATGAAACACCAACAAAGCATGTTACTGCTGAGGGAGAATCAATACCCCTTAATGAATTGTGTTGACGTGATTAGGCAAGTGTAAGGAGCTCTGCGGAGTGGCTTTTATTTTGATTTAACTCTATTTGTTTAAAAGAAAAGTTGGCACAAATCAGAACAGCTGTTCAGGTGCCGTCGCACCGAAACAACCTGCAGCAGCATCTGATGTTTGTTTTTTCGATCCCTCTGTCCCTCTGCCTCATTTGTCTAACAGGAGATCGTCCTTGTGGTGTTCTTTGGAGTGGAATATTTTGTCCGTCTTTGGTCAGCAGGCTGCCGCAGTAAATATGTTGGCATCTGGGGACGACTACGCTTTGCCAGGAAGCCAATATCTATTATAGGTGGAAACACAATCCCCATGCACACGTATATCTCTGCTCATGCACACAAGCAGACGTGTCACCATCCACCCACGCACACCGTTTTTTTTTTTTAAACAATAACTGCAACATACCCCGAGCCTCATCTAAAAATGAGATATTTACAAATCCGGCATGAAATTAAAACTGTCACTGCAATATTTTCTCACCTCCAGTTTATATTCATAAAAAATAAGCCTCCAGGCACATTTCTTTTTTTAAATATTAAGCAATGAATATTATTGTAATACACTGTGTGTAACCCTTTTCACCTAAGCTAATTAATTTAATTGATTTGAAAAAATGGATAGTTTCTTAACATTACCTCCTTGTGTATTTATGCATTTATTCTTGCAGTATTGACGGGCACTCGTGGCTCCTAATCTATTCAAGTCATTCATGTTCACACTAACTGTATAGTAAGACTGAAAATCATCTTCTGTTTTAACACAGATCTGATTGTAGTTGTTGCCTCCATAATTGTGCTGTCAGTGGGCTCCAAAGGCCAGGTCTTTGCAACGTCTGCTGTAAGGTAAGACGCTGTGTGGGCTGATGACAACTAGGGCTAAGACTTTGTAGATTTCTGGTTAATTGTGAGATCTGCTGTGCACTGAATTGAACTGCCTAATAATATTAGATGGCCATATCATTTGATCATATTGCATGTGCATGTGTCGTATTGCATTTGGTTTGAGCAATATAATGAAAAAACTTTTTTTTTTTTTTTTTGCAATGTTTCCAGAGGGATTCGCTTTCTGCAGATTCTGCGTATGCTCCACGTTGACAGGCAGGGAGGGACCTGGCGTCTTCTGGGTTCTGTGGTCTTCATCCATCGACAGGTACGAAACCACAGCAACAAATGTACATTAAATTTCACGTCCTCAGCCATCACCACCACCACCACCCGGAGCTTCTGAGTATTATTAAAAAGCTGGAGGCTCTCTGTCTGCCGAGTAATAGCCTCTCCTCATCATGTATTATTTTCTTTACCACGCAGTGCAAATAGCGACTCTTCTCATGGGGGGATGCATCACACAATCAAAAGACCATTCAGCAGAGGCGTACAAGAAAACCACCACTGTGCACTAGGTCGGGCTTTTTAATGTTTGAGACACATCAGCTGGAGCAGATTATGCCTTCCTCCAGGGTGTCATTTAACTGAGAAACAGAGGGGGTTGTGATTATCCCCAGTGGCCATGGTAGTTGTTTTTAATGTGTGCATAAAGACAGAGTGATGATCAGGATGTCCAACATTTTACACATCTAGGGACACCTGCTGTTCTCCCTTGCATTGGCCTCGGTTGAAGCCGTTCAACAACAAGACACTGACCTCAGACGTAAAGAAAGTGAGTGTCGGTGCACAGCGATGTTGGAGACTTTTTCTTTCAAAGCAGTAGTCTGATTTATTAAAATAACAAGCAAACTTGGGATGCACAGAAACTGTCACAACTGACAGTGCCAGATGGTGATTTCTTGTTTATTTGCTTTGTTCTCGTTTTCAAAAAAAAAAAAAAAAAGATAAATAAAAAATCTTTCAAAAGCAAAAAACTGTTTGCAGTCTAATAGCTGGTGTAATTAAAAAGTGTCTAATTAAAGCAGTGAGCATAGACAGTACATATAAATATCTGTAATATAGTGACTGACCTAAGGTTATTGTTATATAGCAAACCAACAAATGCAAATGTGGATAGTGATGTTTTTTGTTTGTGTGTGTCAGTTATGTTAGTAAAATATCTCAATAAATGTGAGCTAAACTTGCAATAATAAATTAGTGGATGTACATCTACAACCGATTAACCCTTAGAGTCAATCCGATTCAAAATATGCCCTCAAACGACTGAAAAAAAAGCATAAAACTGGTCATATATCAGTCAGTTTTATATATTTTGACCTTAGTTCTGGTTTTATTTGGAGTCAACGCTGTCTTATAACACATTACCTTATGAATCATCAAATGGGTTTTAATGAACCTTTTAGAGTTAGCCAAATGCAAGATGGCCACCACAGGGCGCTGTCAAAAAATTCACATTTATTTTAACAAAACAAAAACGCTGCTGTGGTGGCAAATCTACTACTGGAGGAAAATCACAAGGAAGATCACGACGAGATACAATGACGACTGGACGTGGCATGCAAAATGCATAATGCTCAACTAGTGAGTGAATTAAAACTGACCAAATAAATAAATAAATAAAGCAGGGACTGATGAAAACATCGAAACACCAAATGCAGATGGGAACGGGTGAAAATTGGCGGGGCTGGATCAGAGGAGTAGGAAACTGACTGAGGCAGGGGTAGTTCTAGGGGCGGGGCCACAGGGGCATTGGTCCCAGCTGAAAGCTGATTGCCCCCCTGAAGTGCCCCTGTCCTGTCACTCATCTGTCCTTTGCCTGAGATTAGTGATGGTGTGTGCAGTTTCACATCCAAACACAGGTGGCGTTTAATGAATCAAATAGGAAATTTCAGCATGAATCAATGTTACACAATTCTTCAATTCTTGAGAAAATCTGAACAATCTTGCAGAAAAAGTATTTAAACTAACAACTGATGGCTTCATTTTCTCATATGCTGTGTGTTTGAGAGCATTTTATGTATCTACAGTAAAATTGCTAAGGATAATTTACTATTCAAGCTTTTTTAATTACATAACATTATAAGTGTTTGAACATCTGAGTGGTAAAATGTATACACATTACCAAAACCAGGGATTTAAATGCAAGGATGTTGAAGAGATATTTGGCTCCTCTATGAATATTGCGGCCCCTTGATGGCCCCTTACTCAGAAAAATCCGGGATCCGCCACTGGATTAAGGATAAAAGAAAACAACAAATACAGCCCAAAAAACGAAAACTGTAAGAAACAAACAAAAAAATAAAAGTAAACAGTTACTTACATTAACAACTGATTAGATATTGAAGTCACCTCAATTCAACATGGCCACTTCAGTTACATTAGCCAACACAATAATGACCATTGTTCCACCAATTGTACAGATTTTGAGCAAAATGTTTGATGTGGTAGTACCTGAGAGTCATCCCAGAACATGCTCTGAGCTGTTGAGACATTGCTTGAATGTGTGCCTAATGGTATTTTAAAGATTTAACTCCAACATTTCTCAGCATAACATGATCTTAGTCTAAAACTATGACATGAGGTGAGGCTTTAATGAATTCTAGACTTTAATTTTAAACATTAGTCTATCTTTATCCGGTGACACAGATAACTTTACCACAACACTGTGATGCATTTGTGCATGTTAAGCTAAAGAATAAACACTGCAGGCATACATTTTGTGTCTTATTCTGCTGAATTAATTTCCTTTTTTTTGAACTCTTTAATTATTTTGTTTTCTGTTTGGGTTTTGAAAACAGTATCTCAGCCCGCCGTCACGAGAAGAAGCGGATTTATTTCACATTATTTTTCATTACTTTCCACCACCTGTTTGTGATGCATTTAGAGCAGTGCAAAATGATTTTGGAGGATTTTAGCATCCAATTCCACTCCCAAACACTATTTGGGTTCTTAATAAGGCGCACCCTTCACACATACACATCAATGGAGTCTAATGGGGGGCATATGATTGCGAGAGTGACTCTGAGAGAGGCCTGGTTAAATTCAGTTCTGATTAAAGGCATCAGCAGTCACCATGTGTTTTATGGACTGGCTGTCTCCATCAGAACCACTCTCTGTATTCATGTTTTTCTTTTCTTTTTTTTTATATCATTCCAAATGTCTAACATTGTGGGTATAATGTAATCATCTGCTTTCAAAGACCCCATATAACTCTAAAATATACAATGGAAAATACAGCATGTACTCACACTTTAGCCAGTACTGTGAAGGTGAGATTGCCACTTGGAGCTGAACTCTGAAACATTGTTCCTGCAATAGTTTATCTCTGCTATTTTTTTTTATCTTCTCTCTTAAACAACTTGAATATTCTGCTCATAGCATTGAAAAAAAGACAGCCCATCTGTTTAAACAGCTGGAGTTTTAAGGAGAATAGAGTTGCTTCAATCAGTATCCATTTCTTGTGTTATAACTACATTTAAAAACACAAGTGGATGTTTAGTGTCTGATTTGTAAATATTTAAAAAAATTAAAAATATAAAAAAACATTTTTGCAGTTGTTTCTAACTTCCCTGGCATATGGGAAGCACCACTTGCTTGAATGAGCGTCATACATCACAACAGCTGCTCCATATTTACGGGTTAGATGACTGAGAACCGTGCATTCATGAGTTCCAATCAGTCACGACTTATAAATGCTTTCCATAATATATTGGAAATGTTTCATTTTTTTGTCTAGAGTATCGCCGCTTTGTCACAATGAAGCCGCACGCGAGAAGAGCCAGAGTTTCACTCATCTTGAAGTCGATCCAATTAAGTGAGGTGACTGCTGCGCCACTCTTAACTAGTAAAACACAGCTTAAAGCACGTAGCATGTGAGTGTACTTAAAAAGCTTTTTATTACTCTAAAGCGGTTGTCCAATTACAGTTAAACAGAATAGGAGCTGTGCACAATTACAGCTCCTAGGCAAATTGTAGGTAGCTGTTTATTGGACCTACAATAAAATTGTAGGGGTATTTCAAACACACTACATATGGAGAAATCAGAGGCGCATGTTAATTGTGGGCAAAGAAAAAAAAAAACAACAACAAAAAAAAACAAAAGCAGCAGGGATGCCTGTTATGTGTGTGTTTTAACAATTTTCTTTCATTTTCTTATTTGTTACTATTGAACTCAGTAGCAGCAAGTAGTTATCCACTCAGCCAGAAACATTGGTTTTCTTTGTAATGGTTTCCTTCTGATTTTTTTCCCCTTCATGTCAAGTTTCTGTTGCACTTCCAGAGGGTTGAACTAGTACACAACAAAAAAAAAAAAAGGAAAAAAAAAACATCTGCTCAACCTCAGCACTTTTGACCCTGGTGACCCAGGACTACAATCTACATCCAGAAAGTTTTTTGCAGCTCCGCTCTGATGAATATAAATGAATGTCAGTGTCACACAAGCACACATGAGCTCTCTTCCACTCAACTCTGGTCATTAAAATCCCAAAAAACAATGCAGACCTATTGTTAAAACCTTTCTAAACAACTTATAACTCGTTAGTCACCTTGTGTCAAAGTGTCTTTCCTGTGCAGTAAATACATGGTTCATCATCAAGTACATAGAAACACAAAGGTCAAGACTCAAACACGTTTTTTGTAGTTTATAGGGACAAACTTTCATTGCTGCCTTTCAGCTTGTCTTTATGCAGGGTCATTATAAAACATCTCAGCATCTGACAAAACTAAAACACCCACCCAGTCAGAAGCCGCTCTGTGGTTCTATATGGAAGCCTTTTAATTGCCTAGACTGCATTTTTCTGTCTGGAAAGAGCAACATTTTTGGTGCAGTTGCAGTCAGAACACAAAAAAAAAACAAAAAAAAAACAATTTCGATTTACTTTATTCATTTATTTTGCATAGTTATTTGAGTGTGCGCTGTTGTCCCACAGCAAGACGTTCACAGGTCTCAATCTTGACTGAGGACTTTCTGTGTGGAGTTTGCATGTGCCTCCTCGTTTACCTGTTTGTGAGCTTCAGAAATCCAACGATTCCACCAAAAGTCTGTTGTTCTCACACACTACACCACTGCTAGTTAGGGTCTGCAGCAGAGAAGGTTCGGAGGGTGGGGGTCCTTAAAAGCCAGCTTTGTAGTAAAAATAGGGTTTAAAAATGAGTTTCTGGAAAAAATCTGTGAGACCTTTTCTATATGTCTGTATAAATTCAAAAATGAAGAAAAAATTGGGGGATTTGCAGACAATTTTTACAACTTGACTTGTACACACTTGTGTGTATGTAGGATTCTTACTAAAGTCAGGTTAAGTTGGTATCTTTCTGAGATGTGACCGCTGGGAGACTAGCTGGTGAGTTTTTTTTTTTATTTTATTAATTTATTTCTTTCAAATTTGATGAAAACTTTCAGCTACAATGTTGCTGAACTGTTTTGAGAACATTTAGCTATTCTCGCCCCTTTTGGCCACATTTGGCCAACAAACAGTTTTTTTAATATCAGTTTTTTCAGTGCAAAACTTTTTTTTTTTCATTCTTGGCTTTGCACTTTATTTTGTTTCTCACCACGACTCATCTTATCCCACCTTGACAGCCGCCCACACATTCATGATTTTTTTTTTTTTTTTTTTTTTTTTTTTTTTTAACAGAGATTGTCAGATTAGGAACAGTTTTTCAAAAAAAAAAAATATTAGAAATGTCTTTTTTTAATTCAGGAACTTTTGTCTCTGATATTTTTTGTCAAATACATTCACCTGCACAGGTATCAAAATACAGCTCTAGAGCTCTTGAGACGAGTTAGAGACGCCTGCTGTAAAATACAGGACAGGAGGAAGATGCTAACAACAATTTTGTGACTATTTTGGGAAAAAAAGTCACAAAAGAAACAATGTCACAAAACATACTTGAGTCATTATGGAGACTCTTTTATAAGTATAAATATAATAGGGTTTGCCAACTAGTGACAGACTATAGCAACTTTAAATAAGTGTAAATAATAGTTTATGGTGTAGGGCAACTTAGGAACCTCTCAGTCACCCAATGACTACAAGGTCCCTATGACCTCTAAAAGAGCATATAGAAAATGAATGATTGGATGAGCACAAAAATCTAATCCCAGGAAATGGCTTAAGTTTAAACAAAAATAAATAGAAGAAATCAAGCAAAATCTGCAATTCTTGTAAAATGACAGGCTAAATAAATAAATCTGCTTTAAATTCACAAATGACTCAAGACACCAAAGAGAGCAGGACACTTAGAAGTATCATATCTACACAGCACATTTACATGAATATTCAAATCCACATGTCATTTTATAAGCAAGCCACATCTGATGACAGGCAGCTAACTCCAATGTAGGACCTCAGACATCTAGCTACAAGTGTGTGTTTTAGATATTCACAGAAGAAGATTTAAAATATATTTTAACATTATATCTGTTATAAATGATATATATTGTATTTGTTTATTGGTGTGTATTTCAGGAGCTGATCACCACCCTGTACATTGGATTCTTGAGCCTTATCTTCTCATCATATTTTGTGTACCTGGCAGAGAAAGACACTCTGAACAGCAGCGGCATCACTGAGTTTGGAAACTACGCTGATGCTTTGTGGTGGGGAGTGGTAAGACTGTGACAGTCCCATTTGTTTCTCGTCCTTACTAACCTCCTGCTTTTGTGTTACACTTTCAGTTTTGTAAATCCAAAAGGCTCCACTTTGTTTGGTCACTGATCCTTAACTTGTGCTTCTCTAGTTAAAGCAATGAGGTAAGGTTGGAAAAGAGTATTTAGAGCCAAGTGTTTCCTAAAATACTAGTTACTGCTCATTATTTCCATTTCTGTTTGTCAGTTCTAAACCTGGCAGATGGTGTAAGTCAGGAGATTATCACCTTTTCAACCTCAGCATCTTTAATGTGCAAACAGAAACACCCAAAGCGCCACACGGCGATAGGGAGAACATAAAAGGCCTGATATATATTTAGCAGTGCAAAATGTTGCACATCAAAACAGGTGAGATGTAATTCTGAACCATGCTTGGTAATGCGCTTTCATTTTGCTGAACTAATAAAGAAAAAAATAATCCATACTGATGGAGGGTTATTCACATGGCAACCTGTGGGCCAGAAGTGGCCCATGGGTGACTTTAGTCTGGCCCACAAATTACTGTTACATGTGACATAAAAAATATTTCCACTTTAAATTGAAGTCAATAAACAATTCAGAAATACAGATGATGGCAAAAATGAATCTATAGTAATAATTTTTCCTTATTGATGTTTTTTTTAAACAAATGCCACCATTCATCAATAAGCAGAACTTTCCAATGTGTTTAAAAGCAAAAATGACAAAACCTACACAGCTGTAAAGATTTGTAGGGTCCAAAACATCTTTTTTTTTTCTTTTTACTTTACTTGTTACATCAATAATTTACTGGTTCAAGCACAATATTATACCTATACTATTTCAAAGTATTTTTTTTGTATTTTTATATATATATATTTATATTTTTTTTTGTGAAAAGATATTGTCTTGATGAGGTCAGCACATAACTTACTGTCACATCAGCACTAACAGGACAATGCTTTTTTTTTTTCTTTTTCTTTTTTTCCCACGGACAATACCCCTTAAGATTTTTATTTATTTATTTATTTTGTTTATTTACTCAATGTCTTTGAAAATAGAATAAATAAACCACTTGAGGACATTCTGTATCTGCACACATACAGCATCATCTGTCCAGATTATGATTTATTGCTGTTTGGATGACATTCTTGTTTTTTGCACAGAGCAAAAGAAAACTGGCTACTCGTGTGAATCACAGCGCACTGTAAGCAAATAAGAAACAGGGTCGCTAAGTATGCAGGCATCAGTTTAAATTAGGAAGATCCACCCCCCAGCACAGGCATTATAAAGACTTTTTTTTTTTTTTAGTGTCCCTTTCAGAATAAGTTGTTTTGTGATCAGTGACCAGTGTTTTTTGTCTTTTGGAGTCTTGCGGTGTGGATATTAGTGGCAGATTAAAGAACAGCTGGACGTCTAATATTAATGACATTTCTTTAACTGTTGACATTTTCCTCTGAGCTGCCCTGAGCTCCTGTACCTAAACACATTATTTCTCTAATGCCTTTATCTAAGAAATGTGCTGGGAGCTCAGCTTTGTATAAAGCTTTAAGCAAAAAAAAAAATAAATAAATAAATAAAAGAACAAAAATAACAGAAAATAAAAAAAACTCATATGAGAGGTTTACTGCTTCTGCTCTGCATCTACTGCAATTATTGTTTTGATGTTAAAAAGTTATTGTCTGTATTTTGTAATGAGCAATGTGTTATGTTATGTTGCAGATGCATTTATTACCCTTTTGAAGCGCTCAATTAAATTATCCATTCTGACTGGTTTTATTAGGCTTTTCATAATACTGCAAACTGATATAATAAAGATTATGTCGCTCTTGAAAAAAAGGGGATGCATTGAAGTCTGGCTTATCCGGGCTGTGACAATTACTGTAACAGCAATCAGCAGGTATTGCACAGGTAAAGCAAGAAGAAAGAGGATCTTCATGCAAATGTTTTTTTAAATGCCTTTAAAGACATCAAACCCATTTCTGCCAAAGTTTTTCCATATTGACTGACTGAACTTCAACACTGCTTGGAATCTCTAATTTGCATTTTTCTTTCATTTATTTATTGATCCACAAATTAAAAAAAAAAAATCCAATGTTTGAGCTAAAACAAGCTAACCAGCTGTTACATTTTTTAAAAAAAGTAATAAAAAACCTTTTTTAAACCTTCCATTAATTGACAGTATTTTTAAGATTCATTTCAGATAATTACTGCAAAAGCATTGAACAATCAGCCTAAATGGATTAGTTTGATCGTGAACCTTTTCAGTGTTTCTTAAAACCGACCGACACACACACACACACGCATACACACACTTCCTTTGGGCTGTATTTCACCAAGTGTGAGGTCAAATCAAACCTGTTTTATGTGCTCTGCCGTAGGAGTTGTGTGTAAGCTTTTGAGCAGTGGGATGCTGATACAGGCTGTAAAACAAATAGTGAAGAGAATATGGGATGAACTTCAGCCTTTTAGAAACTGCGGGGAATCTGATACTAAAAGAAAACACCACACTCATGCCCAGCAGAGTCAACAACTTTTCTCGTAAAAATGAAAGTCGGTTTTTGTTGGTTTGTTTGTTTGGTGTTATTTTTTTCTATTTTTATAATCTCCAATATTGTGTTTTGGGCACTTCAAATCCTTGACTATCTTACTTAAAGCCAAAGAAATGAAAATATCAACGCTCTGGTCAGATTCTCTGGGAGTTTATTACAAACAGCAAGAGACCTTTCTAAGAACTGCTGAGCTTTCACAAGACACAAGCAACTTTGAGCTTTTTAAACTGTTCTAACTACTCACCCTTTGACCAAGCTGAACATGTTTTCTATCTCTATTGTAAAAATAGGTTTCAGATAACAAAAAATAGTTAAATTGCTTTAATAAATGCTAACATTAGCATAACATAGATACCAACCTGTTGTACATATGTATGATGCACATAAAATATCCGTCCGTCCGTTGTCTTCCGCTTATCCGGGATCGGGTCGCGGGGGCAGCAGCCTAAGCAGGGAGACCCAGACTTCCCTCTCCCCAGCCACTTCGGCCAGCTCATCTGGGGGAATCCCAAGGTGTTCCCAGGCCAGCCGAGAGACATAGTCCCTCCAGCGTGTCCTGGGTCTTCCTCTGGGCCTCCTCCCAGTGGG
>JAUBOC010000043.1:26920670-26934155 GCA_032275365.1 Anablepsoides cearensis
CACCCCCCCCCCCCCCCCCCCCCACACACACACACACACATGACTCATTCAGGCTCTCAGCAGCAGCAAAGCTGAAAGTGAAAGTGAAACTATCTGCTGAGCTCCTAACACTCCTCAGTCAGTGAAGCCCTTTTCAGATTCAAAATACCTTTGAGGAAATGTAGTTTCAGATGCCAAGAAAACGGCATCATAGCGCCAATTTCAAGGCGTCTAGAAGAGGAAGTGATAGGAAGAAAAGTTTTCTATTTATTTAAGCACAAAAACAACATTTTAATAACAACTAAAGGGGACATAGTTACTTTATTATGGTATAGTATTTAAATATATGCCTGAGAAACACATAATATTGCCCCTTTAATCAAACATTCACGAATGAGTCAAAGCATCACTCTGGGTATGTTTTTTGATGAACAAGATGATTACATGATATATAGCTCAAAGTTGTTTTTCCATAATACCTCCCCTCGCCTCTTTAAACATAGATACATATTTACATATTTTTTACAAGGTTTAACCAAAATTGCTAGAACTGCTTTCTGTCTAAGATGATTTTAGTTTAAACTTCAGCCCTGAAACTTGGTCGGCAATATGCATTCCTTGACTTGATAGCCCTTTAATTTTTACATGTTACCCCTGTAACATTTGCCATTTATCTCAAATAATCATTTTATGTCAGCTTTGTAGCAATAGATCTGCCACACGGATCATTCCAGTACCATAAAAATCTCCAAATGTTCATGGGATAGAAGGCATTGTGTCCCCTTCACCAAGCTGTGCAGTTAGGATGGCTGTAAATTTATTTCTTGTGGAAGTTTCAACATGTCAACATTTGATAGTGGTGGGACACAAAGAATCCGCAAGGCTTGTTAGTGAAAGGAATATAAATAGGGGTAGGCTGTAAAAGGCTGGGAATGACTGCCGCTGAACCTCACCGTTTGCGCAGGCTTGTGACCTCGAAGAAGTGATGATGGACGCGCTCGTCAATGACAAGCCAGACTTTGTGCGCCTCTTCGTGGACAACGGCGTGAACCTGGGCGAGTTCCTCACCTACGGCCGTCTGCAGGAGCTGTACTGGTCCGTCTCAGAGAAGAGCCTCTTTCACAACCTGCTGCTGAAGAAGTACGAGGAGAAGCAGCTCCTCCTGGGAGCAGCCAGGTCGCCTGGTCCGCCCGGACACCATCCCCCCGAGCAAGGCAAACCTCGCTTCACCCTCTTTGAGGTGGCCAAAGTGCTGAAAGACTTTCTGCATGACTCCTGTAAAGGCTTCTACCAAAAGATTCCCACAGTGAGTAATAGATCTCAACATATCAAATCGAGTAAATAATTCTCTTTTTTTCAGTTCCACAATAAGTTTCTTTCTCAGCCTTTTATTATCCACGTTAAACATCTAATTTTGTCCCCTTGTCACAGTTTGTGTTTGCCCTGTGGTTTTCATGAATAATTTTCACTTCTAACCCTCTCAGACTATCATTTGACACTGCTAAAAGTGTCAATGATGATGAAGCAGGTAATATAGGGGAGCTTAGGATCCTCGTTTCCTGGAGGAAAGTCAATCTTTGATTGTGACTTTTATGGTAACTCGTTCAACAGTTGTGGGGATAAAGAATATAATTTAACCAATAAAGTTATCACAGTTCTCGGATGATTCCTCCTCATTCCACGTTCAATCATATCCCTTGTTCGCGCTATCACCGGAGCATGAAAAAAAAGATTGATTTTCATGAAACCAAATCAAAATATGCTCATTTTGAATTTTTGCCTCTATGTTCTTTGACAGTTTTAGTAGTTTATTATTCTATTTCAAACTATTATTTAAAAAAGACACTTTGTGTTTTTGATCAATCGAAACACCGTTACATCCACGACAACACGCAGACAATGGAACATAAAAAGACCTCCTTGGCAGTGGCGGTAATTGATTTTGCTGTAACGTGTTCCATAAACTCCGTGACTCATGTAGGCATTGAATGTTGAGTAAACTGTGTGCAGCTGCCCCATTTACGATACACGTTTAATACATCCAGTGTACTGTCTGTGCGCTTCAGGAGAAGCCAGCGAAGGGCCGACTGTTCCACAGCCAGAAGAACCTGCCCGAGCTGGAGGAGCGCTGTGAACATCCTTGGCGAGATCTCTTCCTCTGGGCCGTCCTTCAGAACCGGCAGCAGATGGCTAACTACTTTTGGGCCATGGTCAGTCTTGTTCGGCTTCTTTGCTTACCGGCTTGTACTAAATCAGCTCTGTGCAGTTCAGTCTGTGGCAGCCTAAACGCATCTGGCCACGGAGAAAAAAAAAAAAAAAGATCTATTCAAATCAAGCTGAAGTGAGCTGTGAATTGCACACGGACAGCATAACTTCAAATGGAGAGTAGCAAGAGCGATGTAGGCTGGGGCGGCACAGTGCAGGCGTAGGTCAGTCCTGCCGTATGAAAATGTCATCTACATAAAAGGCCGCGCAACAAGGTGAGCTAAAAAGCAATCTTATCTCAAAGAACATTACTAAAATGAAGGTCATGCCGCCTGCTGAGGCAGTCACCCCATGGTGAGATAGGGCAACCATATCTAAAGTTCCCGATGAATTTAATGAGAAACATATCCTGACATTAGGCTGATGTTTTATGAATAGTTTAAATGACAGCAATCAGCGATGACAGCATTTTTTTTTTTTGTTGTTGTTTTCAATGTCTTTTCAGGGCACCTTTCCCCCCCCCCCACTCTTTTCTTTGCTGCCCTTTCCTGAACTAAAGCAACCAATTATTCTAATCTCAACAGTGGTCACACTTATGTGCTACTGCTTTGCTTCTTATTTCAAACATTGTCTGAAATGATGGTAATTGCATGCAGCGTGTGCACACCCCCACTGCAAATCGCTTTGCCACTCTCACTGCGGCCCCGGATCGCAGCGTTCGTAATTTGATTGTTTGAAGCATCGCTCTCTCGTCGAAGGCCTCAGAACGCTTATCCTCACAAACCGACTTGTTCTACAAAAAAAATCTCAGATATTTAACAGGTAGACCAAACTGCAGTCACGTTTACCACATTATAGCCCACAAAGGATATAGAATTTTTGCATTTTGAAACTATTTTGTTTTCCATAGATTGCTTCATTAAATGTAAAACATTCCACTTCATTGTTCTCTGACATTATTTACACACTTGACATGTGCATCCGTACTTGAGTTATTGAACATGACATCGTGTCCAATACATATTCTGAATTACAATGTTTAGTTGTATACAATGAGAATCTTTAGGATTGTCAGCTCCCATAAGCACAGTTCTTCCTGTCTCCTAAAAAAAACAACCAAAATGTTAAAACCTTACTTTTCAAGAAAAATGTCAGTATCAAAAGGTTATTTTTATCTTATTTCTGTGTGACGTTAATGATGTTAATACTTAGTTTTTACAATGACATTCTTTAAACTTTCAAATAAAGTGAAATCACAGAGGTGCTTTTCCTTTGATTATATGGAGCAAATGCAAATAACACCAGATATGCTACGTCTAATACTCCTCTGATGCTGCCCTCGAGACCAAAAGTGACACAAAGTCAGAAAAGAACACACAATAAGGGTGAGACACATTCATGTACATCACCTCGGGGCACCTAACCAGGGAGATAAAACTACATGTGGTGATTAACTCACTAGTCACACGTGTGAAAAAAAACAACAAAAGAAAAAATAGTTTTATGTTGCAGGCAAGCACTTTGAACATTCACAGCTATTTTGTCACAGTCTCAGGGTGCTTGAAACTGTCAAAAATAAGCCAGAAAAGCATTTATTTCTGTCTATGCGTGTACATGTTTATGCGTTTGTAATCAAAATGTTTTAAAAACCACTAAATAAATTTCAATGAACATTGTAGAATTTAATCACTGTTGCTCATCTGTGGCCGATGAGCTTTTGGAGGGAACCTGATCAAAGATGGCTGCCACAGACAACTGACTTAGAAAAACCAACTTATTTGAAAAAGTCCTTTAACACTCTGTCAGGGTAACAAAGTGCTGTAAAAAAAAAAAAAAAAAAAAAAAAAAAAGTGAACAATAAAAGATAAAAATCAACACCCTTAGATGTAGGCAAAGAATAAAGTTGGTTGTAAGTGAATTTTTAAAAGCAGCTAGTTTGGAGGCCTGTCAAACATACAAATGCAAGTTGTTCCATAATTTAGGACCCTGCACTGCAAAAGCCCGATCTCCTCAGAGCTTACACCTTCTGCCATAACATGATAGAATTTGATCTGATAGCTGAGACTGATCCCCAAACAATATTCAGATTGCTAATGAATTGCGCTGATTGTCTGTTAGCAAAATATTTCATGAACCACAAGATGGATTTCAATGAAAGTTTTAGGAACTAATCATTGGTTGTATCTCTGCAATTAATTTGCTTTTAAAGTTAATCTGATTTCAGATGGTTGCCACAGCTAATCAACCTCAGTCATTAAAAATCTGTCACTAAATCAACAAATCCTACAGATATTGGGCTAAACGTGGTGTGGCAGTAGCTGAGAGTCACTCCAAACCAATACTGTTCTCTGAGTGTGACATCATGTGCTGCATGAAATTTTATCATGATGTCATTATATGTTTATTAATGTTTAATGCAAAATATAAGATGATCTCAGGCATGGTGGTGGGCAATAAGCGCTTCCTCAAGGAATGTTGAGCATTTAATCAGCAAGGAATGCATGTTTTCATATTCGCCTGTCCTTTCAGTTATAACCTGATACTCCCTATAATAAATCACTTTGATTTGTAGAGTACATTGAAATAAAATTAAACCAAAGCCCCGGGGAACTAAAGGAAAACTTAGTGAAATGTTGTCTGTATAGCAGACACTGTTAAAGCCGAAGTCACCAAATTTTCCTGAACTTTAGATGACACCGAAATGTTAAAACGATGCTACAAACTCAAATATCCATTTGAAGTTATACATCCTGTGGAGCCATACAAGGTCAACGTACGGCACCTCTTCTGAGCAACTGCTGCTGTGATATTGTAGCCAAAGCACGCTGTACAATAATTGAGATGCAAAAGATGACACGCTCCAAGATTCTAGACTACAGCTCTCTTCCAGACCCATTTCTTGGATCCAGCTTTCTTTTAATCCTTCAGGGCCCCGAGGCAGTTGCAGCAGCGCTGGCAGGCTGTAAGATTCTAAAGGAGATGGCGCGCCTGGAATCCGAGGCTGAGTCTGCGCGCAGTATGAAGGAGGCCAAGTACGAGCAGTTCGCCCTTGGTGAGTACATAAAATGTGCGATGATAAGAGCTGACAATCTAGTTATAGAAACCAAAGGTCAAGCGTAGCTCCAATTACCTCAAACCAACAGTGTCGGAGAAACACAAACAGTCCCTTTGTGAGGGAATCAAAAAGTTATTCTGAAAGTAGAAAATCTTCAGAACGCAACAAAATGGAGTGGTTGGCACTGTGCACTGACTGTTCTCATTGTGTCAGATGTCTTTGGAGAATGTTACTCCAACAGCGAAGACAGGGCTTACGCTTTGTTAGTGAGAAGAACGCACTGCTGGAGCAAATCTACCGTTCTCAACTTGGCAACCGAGGCAGATGCGAAATCCTTCTTTGCCCACGATGGAGTCCAGGTAACAGCGAGACACGTTCACGCTCCTTTGGTTTCCCTTTGTCAGATTTATTTTTCACGTTTCAGTCTATTTAAGGGTCCAAAAAGATAGCAAAACTGACAGATATTTATTTTTGACCTCCTCCGTGCTGCAGTTCTTTATTAAAAATTGTTCCCAGAGCAAAGATTGCCATTAGAGACTTCAATCAATTCACATTTTTTTTCCCACCACACATCCCTCTAAGACATGTCCTTGTCATTAGAAAGTCATCAGTGAGAGTTAATTGGTATTCAGAGTCAGCAGGGAAAGTTGGCGCACAGCAACTAACATCTTTTATTTAAGGCATGCAGTTGGAATAATAACATCTTTGTGATAGGAGGCTGCTAATCTTGATTCAGTGCATGGATATGATTTGAAAAGATGGTGAGACTCCATCGCTCTGTTCGGGTGGACAGGTTCATAACTAAGCATCAGGTGCTGTTTCGCGTAAGAAGCCTCGAGACAAACTGCAGTCTGCAGCTGGGGGTTAGGAAATGGTTGACTTGCTTTATGAAACAGAGGGAGGGAGCGAGCTGCTATTTTTTTGTATCTTCTTTCTTTGTTATATAACTCCTCATATGAGCCTTCTAAGAATAAAGTGTCATGTCTGTGAGGTGAAAATATTCTAAGACCTATGGTGCCCCCTTGTGGTGAACTTTATTCCCACAACTGAGCCTGCCCTCAGGTGTGAAACTAGACCGCCCTAAAGTCCTCTTCCACCGCAGGCCCTCCTCACAAAGATCTGGTGGGGAGCGATGACGACAGACACGGCCATCTCCAAACTCGTGGTGTCTTTCTTCTGTCCACCGCTCATCTGGACCAACCTCATTAAGTTCAGGTAGTATTTTTCTTCTTCAAACTAGAGCTCACTGAAAAGTGCTGAATGTCTTTTTTTTCTTTGTTGTTGTTGTGCTCTGACACCTTGTTTTTGTGCTTTAGTGATGAGGAGCTGGATAATCGCGAGGCTAACAAGCAGTTTGTGGAGTTGGACAGCCTGGAGACAGAAAAAGCATTACTGCTAACGGATGATGACGACCCTCTGTGAGTTTGAGTCCAACACTGTGTTATTTAAAGGTCATTTCATTACCTGGTTGGAGTGGAAGTTCAGCCACAAATAAAGCTATGATGATAAGCCTAGCTGAACTTTCCATTTCGTGGAAAATTTCTACCAGTTTTTTTTTTTATTTTTATTTTTTTTTATCACTGCCACAGAAAGGTAAAGGATAATGTTTTTGGCTTGGTCTGTGTCTGCAAGTGTGTTTGTCTGTCAGCAAAATAATAAGATCTACAACTGAATAACTTTTGAAGTCAACCCAATTTAAAATGACCACTACAGCCAACTACGATTAACAAACAAAAAAACTTTATATAAATTAGTGAGTTTAGTTAAACATGTAATGGGCTACAACTTGGTGTGACAGCAGCTGGGTCATTTAGAAAATACATGGTAAGTTTCACTCCCCAAGATGTTGATATCACTTGTTTTGACCAACTTTTCTATCTGTTAGCAAAATACAGTAGGATCTAATAAACCACTGGAGATATTTTGATAAAACTTCCACAAAGTTGTTATTTTATTCCTATAAACTAGGCAAATCTCATTAATATTTTGCAAGGGAGGCCTGGGTCCGAAGGCAACCTATTGTAAGTGGTTTTGGTCTGTCGGGGAAACCGGGGTACCTGGAGAAAACCCATACAAGCACAAAAAGAACATGCAATCTGCCCACAGAAAGACCAACAGGCTAAATCAGGGATTTAACCCAGGACCATCTTACTGTGAGGCAGCAGTGCTAACCACTGATCCATCAAGCTGCCAACTATTTAGTGTATCTTTACAAATCGCTAAAACCGCTAATTGCAATTACACAGCACAAGTTTTTTACATTTTGCGTTTAAACTGGGTGTGGTAGTAGCTGATAAGTCATTCACAACATGCACTCAGATTATAGCCTTAATATGCTATAAGTTCAAACAAAACCTTATTGTCACTTCTGATTCCTATGTTCTAAAATATATCTGCATAAATATGCAAAATACCACAAAATCTAATTTAAAATGAACTTTATTGTATAACGTTGCAGTAAAACAAATATTTCAAATGAAGAAAAAAAGTTTTCTTGAAAAGTTTTTTTTTCACACTTCATTTAACAGGGACGCCACACCTGGAGGTCTCGAAGCTCAGAGCTGTGCCACTGTCTGGTGGCGCTTCCTGCTCCGCCGCTGGCGTCGCTTTTGGAGCGCTCCTGTCACCGTGTTCCTCGGCAATGTGATCATGTACTTCGCCTTCCTCTGTCTCTTCACCTACGTGCTCCTGCTAGACTTCCGCCCACCGCCGCCTTTCGGCCCCGGGGCTCCTGAGATAATGCTCTACTTCTGGGTCTTTACCTTGGTGCTGGAAGAAATTCGACAGGTGAAAATGGCAAAAACAAAAAAAAAAAAATCATCAAATCTCATCAAATAGCTGTGTCTGTTTCATATTTTCAAACAAGCTTAAAGTTGGCCCATTTTTATGCATCATGCCCTCGTTAAGAAAACATTTTCACCCATCAAGGCAGTTTTGTAAGAAAGCAGCCCTTTGATTAGATGTGCTACAGTTTTCAGTCCAGACAAGTCAGACACATCTGAGTAGGCGATGATGTGATTCGCTAGAGTGAACCCATTCTCTCTGGGGATTTAAGAATCCATGAGCCTCTCATCTCTCTGCATTACTCGCTCTCCGTGAGCCAGGTCAAATAAGTCTGATCCCTTATTGCAGTGATCCAGTTGAGCCCTGCTCCCTGAGGGGCACGGAGAACCCCTGTGAGACAGGCCTTCACTGCTGTCCCTTACATTTTTTATTTCTAAGTGCTGCAGCCAATGTGTGCAGCACAAGTTGCCGGCAGATTTTGCATGAGCTCAGTCGAGCCCCTGTGCCTTTATCTGTCTGTCCATCTGTCTGTGCATCAGTCTCTCACTTTCTGAAAGCATCCTGCTGCCCTCAGATTGTCGTCAAGCAGACAGACTCATTAAGGGAACAGGCAGTGGTTCTTAATGCACCTACAGGTGGCCTGTTCAAACCACAGTAGACAGCTTGACCTTAGATTCCCTGCATAACGGGAATTTCACAGAGCTGAGAATCTGGGACTCTCCATGTGCCTTGAAAGCAGCACGGCAGTGTACCGACTCCCTCCCTGCAGGCGTGTCTGTGGCTTAGGTGGAAAAGGGCTTCTTAATTTATTAATGATTTTTAATTATGAACAAGCAGATTTATTCATTATATTAAAGCAAAAAAAAAACTTTTGTACGACAGAGTTTCTTCACTGATGAAGAGATGAACATCCTGAAGAAGTTTAAACTTTATGTAGAGGACAACTGGAACAAGTGTGACATGGTGGCAATCTCTCTCTTTGTTGTTGGGGTTTCCTGCAGGTAATTGTTGCTCAATAAGACTTGTAAATATTGCATTAAATATTTATGTGAAGGCTCTGCTCTGATACAATGGTGATTTACTGTTATGATGGCATAATATGTTAAAACAAGGTTTGTATTGATTTAAATATTATAAAAAATAATTACATATGTAAGAAATACCTCTCATTAAAATCATCTAAAAAATTTTAATTAAGAGTAATCTGTAGGTTATTTTAATCCCAAGTTGTCAAAATAATTCAGTCATCAAAATACACACAGAAAACACACAATGAGTTGTAATTTTATTTTTGGCCAGTTAAAGACTAACTGACTTTTATTATGAGGTTAATATTGAATGATTAATAAGTGATTATAATAATCAAACAAAAAATGAGCTCTTAGTATAACACAATTAATTTATACCCTTCTAAGCACCTAGTTAACTATATATACATAAGTATTATTTTTTTAAAGACTTTATGTAATGCTTTCAAACTCAGTAAGTACTCAGTATTGATACTTGGTATCCCAACATGTAGGACTGCTTTTAATAAAACTGCCTTCTCCTTGGTTGCAACAGGTCATTGGAATAGTTTGCCAAATGAGATTGTAACGTGTAAGATTAATTAAATGTTGTACATTGTCTCTGTGTAAAATAAATAAACCGTAAACATCCGCATGAACCCAAAAACTGGTATTGGGACACCTCTAATCGTTTATACTGTTAATTGGTAATATGTATAAAAAATAAACCAAAAAAAAAAAGCATTGAAATTGTAAAATGTTTAAAACTACACAGGAAAAAAATGAAATGTTATAAATTTTGCAGGATGGTGAGCAACACCTATGAAGCAGGACGGACAGTTCTGGCAATAGATTTCATGGTGTTCACTCTACGACTGATCCACATTTTTGCTATTCATAAGCAGCTGGGCCCTAAGATCATCATCGTGGAAAGAATGGTGACCAAATGCTTCTTTAATTATCTTTAAGTTGAAATAAAAACAGGAAGTCATTTGTGTAGCTAACAGGAGGCAAAACTGTTTCTGTCTTACAGATGAAGGATGTTTTCTTCTTCCTCTTTTTTCTGAGTGTGTGGCTTATTGCGTACGGAGTCGCCACCCAGGCTCTCCTTCATCCCAACGACCCACGGATTGACTGGGTGTTTCGCCGAGCCTTATACCGCCCTTATCTGCACATTTTCGGTCAAATCCCCTTAGAGGAGATAGATGGTAAACTGTGGAAATATTTTTTTTCACAGCAAAACATATTTTAACTTGATGCATACTGGGAAAGTACTGGGTATTTGCCTGGTATATACCTGGTACCTATTTGGTATGTACCAGTAACATACCTGATACTTATAATGTTTGTACACAGCATTTACCTGGTATTTACCTGATATATATTAAGTAATGACCACACATTTATCTCATCAGGTAATTAACTGGTACATAATGAATACTTGCCATTTACTTACTTTCTACACTTTAAGTATTAAGTATATACTTATCTGGTACAGACTGAGTGCCTAACTAGTTCATACCCGGTACTCATTGTATTTGGTGCATACACGATATGTACCAGGTACATTCCAGGTAAGTACCCAATATTGAACAGGTACATACAGTAACAAGTCACTTTGTAATACAGCCTGTTTTGCGTAAGTACCAGGCACATATGTGCCAGGTATATACCTGATACAAACCCAAAAAATACCATGTATGTACTGGGTATGTACTTGCCATGAACCAGGTAAATATCAGATACTTTTTAATTACTGATAAATAGATATATATCCAATACTAGTTATGTACCTGTGAGTAACTGGAGTTTATCAAACAGTTATATGTATTGCTATCCTTTATTATTTCACATGCTGATTTGCCAGGAATAGCTTTATTTTTCCCTAAAGGATTTGATTTTTTTTCTTCTTCTTTTTTTAAATGGACCCCAGCTGCTCGGATGCCTGAGATGAACTGCACCAATGACTCACAGGAAATTGTCATGGGACTACGGCCGCCATGTCCCAACGTCTACGCCAACTGGCTGGTCATTCTGCTGCTAGTTATCTTCCTTCTTGTCACCAATGTCCTGCTGCTCAACCTCCTCATTGCCATGTTCAGGTTAGTAAGGCGCTGACAATCCAGAAAACCATTCATGTAATTATCTCTAGTTACAATCAATCAAATTAGCGGCTTATTTATGAATTACAAAACTAACGAAAAAATGTATATAAAATTAGCACTACTGATTTGTCTTTTTTTATCCCAATTTACAGCTACACCTTTCAGGTAGTTCAGGGTAATACAGATATTTTCTGGAAGTTTCAGAGATATAACCTGATTGTGGAATACTACAGTCGTCCAGCACTGGCCCCACCCTTCATCATCATTAGCCACCTCTCTCAGCTTTTTCTCAGCCTGATAAAAAGACCTGAGTCCAAGCAGGAACATCTGGGTATGAAAGTTCTACAACTATGTTTCCATTAGGGACTTTAAAGGCATTCCCTGTTGCTTGTGTCAGTGAAATACTTCAAAGCAGTCTAGTTTTCTCTGTGCCTTACCTTTTATCTTTATAGATTTCTGTTTGGGTATTTCTCTGCCACTCTCTGTGTGAGCTTATGCAATAATATTTGTGTGTGTGTGTGTGTTTTGTCAGAGAGGGAGCTGCCAGTAGGACTGGACCAGAGACTCATAACATGGGAGACAGTACAGAAGGAGAATTACCTGGCAAAACTGGAACGCCAGCACTGGGAGAGCAGTGAGGAGAGACTCAAGAATACCTCCTCAAAGTAATCACAGTTCTACAAAAACAACAACTGAGAAACTTTTATAACATTGTTTTTATTGTCCTTTCATTTTCCTTTGAAACACTAACCTATGTCTTCATTTAATCCCTTAACCAATAATGTACTGGCCACGGTACATTCCCAGTTTGTGGTTACTTCCTCCCTCTTTATAGCCAACCAGGGACTTTGAATTTGCATAATAAGCTGTTCAAACAATTCAATTGGTTGTTTTCTTTTGATTGACACCTCTTTTGACTAAATGGATTTATCTATATATTCTCCAGAGCCGAAAATGTGTGGCAAGCCCCTCACCTGTCCGTGGTACACAAGATTGATTGACTAGAATTGGCCAATCAGCTCTGAACTTCATTCTGACACCACAGCTGTGCAGCCAATCAAGTTACTTTTTATTCAATTTGCAGTTTTGGAAATAATAGAAAAAGTTAAATGGTTATAGTGTATTTCAACTTCAATAACTAAATACTAGTTACAGTTACAAAAATTGTGATAGTCTGACTAGGGTTGTGAATTTACTCCAACGGGTTCCAGAGCAATACTTAATTTAATTTGGTTTGGATTACAGTTAAAGCTCACAAATAATTTAAATGGGGGGTATTATGCAAAATCGATATGAGCTTTATATCATGTTATGTCATTCCTTCCTCAAAAACATACTCAGAGTGTTGCTTTGACTCATTCATGCATGCTTGAGAGATCATTGAATCTCCTGTGGTATAGTTACTTGGAGCTGCCTAAACGCTTGCTGGTACAAAGCACCGCCTCTTTGTACCTTGCCCCTCCCCAGAGCTCATTCCCCAGCCAAGCTCCCACCAGACATAGCACCTCAACCCCAAAGCATTGTTTGAAAACGTGCTGAAGTGGGAGTGTCAAAAACGGTAGGAGGTTCTGAAAGAGACAGAGGCTATATCACCCCCCCAACAAAAAAATTTAAATCTAAATATTTTAAAGGGTGTCAGTGCAGCTGCTGCCACAAAACCCGCTGCGTTTGCATTACAAATGTGCGCAAAACTTTGTCGATGCACTGTTAATGCTGAAAAAACAGTTTCACAATTGCAATGTTTCCATTAAGTAAGAAATGCTGTTAAAGTCATGCGTGAATACGCTTTTTCTCGCGATAGGTCATTACAAACATGGCGGCAATGGATGTACACAATCATGCTACCACGACACTAGCGATCAATGTCAGCATCTTATTGAGGCTTTCAAGCGACAAGCCCTTTATACTTGGGAGCGGATACGTATGTGACGTTTTTGGTAAATTGTAGTCAATGAGTTTACTACTTTCTTTTACAACTTCAGTGATTTTACTATTATTTATTCTACTTCCTGTTTTCGTCTTTTTCGCCAATAAAAACAGCCAGTTCTTGATCACATGACTCCTGTAATGCGAAAGAAGTGTTTCCATTGCAGTTTTGCAAAATACAGCAATTTTGATAAGGCTGAAAAACCACCTCATCCAAGCGCAAAAACATTTTGTCGAAAAACTGAGTTTTTTTTTTTCAAAATTGACCTGTTTCCATTGAGCAAATTCATTTTCAGAATTCTAATTTGCGCATTTTCATGGTCAATGGAAACACACCTAGTATGTCTCTGTGAGGATTGGTGTCTGTGTGTTTTTCTGTGATCTTGTGCCTCCCTCTTGTGTCCTTCCATGCCATTGCTCCTTC
>JAUBOC010000043.1:26962358-26973346 GCA_032275365.1 Anablepsoides cearensis
GACTTATAGTCAGGTGCGACATATCTATGACTTTTTTCTCCTCATGACGCATTTTTGGACTATTGCGACATATACTCTGAAGCGACATATAGTCCGGAAAATACGGTATTTAACACTTTCAGATTTTTCAAAAACACAGTTTTAAACTACACTTGATATGTTGGTGTTTTTTTCATCCTAGTGTATTTAAATCATTCTAAACTTTTAGTGTATTTTCATCACCATGCCAGGGATTTGAAGAAAATAATATTTGTGTTGATGCAGAGGGTGGTGTCAGTATGTCTGAGGAAGATCTAAGCATACAACTGGAGGAATGGGAAGACAGCGAAGAGAAGCAGGATACAGCCGCAGTTTCCGCCATAGAAGATACACTGCTCTTTGAGAGTAAGAATGTGACTTCTTTTAGGTTTAAGTAGTTGTGAAAGTATTTCTAAAGCCTTGCAACAAAGGTTGTTTCAAAAAATAGTGCATTGTTTACAATTTAATTTGGTTTTAGTATGCTTTTTTATTTACTTGTATATTAGAAAGTAGTTTTAGTAACCTGACATTTAATTTAGCTTTATTTGCTGCCTTGACCCAAACACTAAACAAATAAAATAAAATAAATGACCAGATGTTGTGTGTACCCAGAATAGTTTGTTTTGTAGGTCAACAAATCTTCTCTCGTTTCTCTTGTGCTCACGCCTGTCTTGTTGACCTTTCAGAGGTCATCTTGGATAGTAATGGCTCAGGCGAAGCAGCTGCACAGGAGCCCTCTAGCTCAGGAACAGCTAAAATGACCCCGTCATTTGGAGACGGAGGAGTGAAAAAAGAGGAGGACTGGCAGCTGAAGGAGGACCTGATGGGAGCGTTTGAAGGAGCTCTGGATGTAGGAGGGAAACACGGAGACCTGCGAGGGATCAGAGTGCTAAAGAATGACCGTGTAATGGGTGCTCGGGCAGGAAGTGGGCCATGCTTTGGAAATTGTGAAGATGATGATGGAGCGGAGTGGGTAAGTGTGGAAACTGACCAATTTTTTTATGGAATTTTAAAAAAAATTGGTAAAGGTCATTGGTGAAATTGTCATTTTTTTGTTTGTGGGTTTCAGATCACCTTCCAGGTAAAGAGGGTCCGCAAACCTAAAGGGGATGGGTCAGAAAATGTCGCCATCTCTGATGACAGCCAGACTGAGGAGTCAGTATCTGCTGGGAACTCTGTCCTGGAAATCAGTGGTCCGACTATCCCGTCCCCTGGTCCCTCAGGTAACCAACAAAACTAAATTGTATTTAACTGCAACATCAGGGATAGAATAAAAACCTTCATGAGAGGAATGTTTTGTTTTTGAGCAGGGCGCTGGAGAGACTATGCAAGCCTTGGTTGGCCAGGACCGGAGGAGTGCCAACGGACACGACGGGTTGACCTCACCACTGTAGCTAGTACCTGGCTGGCTGTTTCTGCAAAGAATATCGAGTAAGAGCTTTGAATTAGTTTTGTTCAAAATTCAATAAAAATTAAGTTATTACATTTTATTGCATAAAATGCTGATTTTCAACAAAAGTCTTCTCAATGAGCTATAAAGATTAAATATGTAAAAGAAAAAGCTTTGCTGCCTCGACTGTTTCAGCGTTACAGCATATCAGCAGCATTCTTCTGTCTTTGACTTTTTAACTCTGTTCACCACTTCTCTGTAGCATCACTGAGCACATAGACTTTGCCACTCCACTCCAGGAGCCAGCGGCTGAACCTTTATGCAATGCCAACTTGGCTGCTAGCATGCACACCCTGGACCACCTGGCAGGTGTAGCCAATCGGGCCGCCATTCACTACACCGGGGAGGGCCAACTGCGTGAGGTAGGCTGAGGCAGAGACCACAGACTGTACTTGAGTCAACATGCAAACTGAATACAAACTATAGAAATGTGTGGGTTTTTTTTAAGATGTTTAATTTAAACAATAAAAGTTGTTTTTACGAAAAGCAGTATGAATCACACAAGACTTAATGCCATTATATTTACTAGTATTTATATTCAAAGTATTTCATTGCCATATGTTCTGTTTACCAGTATGAATAGTTTTCGGTTGATTTGTGAAAGATGTATTGTGTTAAATTTAATACATCTAAACAAAGCTGAATCGTGGGGCATTTTGAGTTTGGAAAATAAAAGTGTTGTATTTTGTGGAAAAACATACATTTCACATACTGTTATTAAATAATTAGCTTTTCCGTTTTGTCTCACTTGTTTCTTGTTAACTCTTAAGGTCCTGCAGAACCTTGGCAAAGATAAGTTCTCCCCACAGTCCTTTGAGCAGGTGGGCACACGCATTGCTAAAGTACTGGAAAAGGTAAGGAAGTTCATGAATAATGCTTTATAATGTTTCATAGATTCTTTTTTTTTTTTTCTTTTTACGAGATCTGTCATTTTATTATTGCATTTATTCTAATTGTTAAAATAATTTCCTTATTTGTCTTTAAAATCTTATTTTCTGCTTGGACAAAGATATAAAAGCAGGACGTGTTGGCAGGGTATTGAGTTGTAAGACTTAGGTTTCAATCTTACTTTTTTGTTATTAACAAACCTAATAACTGCAGTTTGTTTTTCCGATTTTTTTTTTTTATATTGCTGTATAACGCATTAAATCAATTTTGTTCATAAGTTAATGTTTTTTTCTCTCTTCCGTAACAAACCTATAGAATCAAACATCTTGGGTATTATCGAGTATGGCTGCACTGTACTGGAGAGTAAAGGGCCAAGGCAAAAGAGCCATTGACTGCCTGCGACAAGCCCTCAACCACGCTCCTCATCACATGAAGGCCAGTTAGATACAGACTTGTGTTCATCTTTCTGTTTCTGTTTGTAATTTTTTGTTCTGTCTTATTCCTGGTATAGGATGTTCCACTCATCAGCCTGGCCAACATCTTTCAGAATGCCAGGTTATGGGAGGATGCTCTAACAGTAGCACGTATGGCCGTAGAAATCGCCCCTCATTTTGTTGTGAACCACTTTACTCTCGCCAACGTCTACATCGCAATGGTAAGCAGCAAAATCAAACTGTCACAATATCTTGTTGTCCAGGTCCTCTTCTTTAATCCGTTTAATTCTCCATCAACCATCTGCGTGTTTATTTTGCTAACAGGAGGAGTTTGAAAAAGCCATGCACTGGTACGAGTCTACTTTGAAGCTGCAGCCGGAGTTCGCCCCGGCTAAAGATCGACTGAGAACCATCCAGTGTTACCTGCTCACCAAGAGGGAACGCCGTCAGCCCTAAAGCTCTCAGACTGACCCCATGTGATCAGAAAATCATCAGTTAAACCCTTAGAGACACACGCAAAGACAAACTCATATCAAAACCACAGGTGGTTTGCACTAAGTAAAAATAATGAAAGGGTAAATTTACAAAATAAGGAGGGTATCAACTTTAATACTTTGTTGAATGAATGAATGAATAAATAAATAAATAAATAAATAAATAAATAAATAAATAAATAAATAAATAAAATTAGGTAAGTCGTGGACCGGTTCTTCTTTAAAGAAATTTTTCTTCTCTCCTCCAAGAGACGTCTTCAGTCTGAGGAGTTTCAGACTGAAGACGTCTCCTGGAGGAGAGAAGAAACGTTTCATTAAAGAAGAACCCGTCCAGAGGACCTACTTACTTTTTTATTTTTACCTGGATTACTGAGATGCATCAGGACACTTTGTTGAATTGGAATTCTTTTCCCTTCGTATGTTGAACCTACCTCCTAGAATTGGGTTTGAGTCAAATTGCAAAGATGAATAATTTTGTCCCACAACTTCATGACTTTCTGTTTACAAGCATTTAAGATATTTTGACAGTAAAAATAAATTGTCTCTACGTTTGCTTGGCTTTCAGAGCTGTAAGTGGGATAAAAAAAATAACGCTTTTAAGATCCAGATAATTTTAATGTTATTTAATTTTAATCTGGGCTGCTTAGAAGAATTTATCATTCTTGAAAACAATTATGGGACATCACAAATACAAATATGTTGGTTCAACAATAATGACACACTACCACCTGAAGGTGGTGCCATTTCTTAAAAAATGTAACTTATTAAAGATTTTAACCAAAAAGGATCTTACACAGTATTTGCGTAAGCTTTTTGCTGAGATAGTAAAGCAATACGCTTCTCCCCTCAGAAGTGAAATTTTTTTTTCTCTCTGTTTGTGCTTAAAAATGAACGAGGAATCTCAGTTTATGCACTTTTTTTTCTTTACCATTCCTATTTATATGGGACCTTCAAACTGATTTTGCTACAAGCTAATATAAATACAAAAAAAAAATATGCTATAGCATTTGCTTCTCAACACATGGAAATCATTGAAAAGAAAAGGATTTATCATTGAAAGTCATAAAAAATAAAACTATTAAATGTACAGTATTAAAGATGACATGTGGATTTAATTTTGTTTTTGCATCAGTTATTTGTTGCTTTAGGAAATTAAAACAGTGTTCCTGAAGAAAGACAACTTTTTATTTGTTGGCCATAAAGTTCTCATCACAAACAGAAGTAGTATTATGAAAGCGTCCTGTTGGTGGCACTGTTTGACTGTTTGTAGCCAAAATGAAACTTGTTAAAAATATATATTTTAAAAGTATTTCTGGAATGGTCAATCATCGTCTCTTAAAATACAGTACAGCTTAATAACTTACTAAAATATATAAAAATGACATGAAGTGTATTGAGCGCATATATTTTTAGACTAATATTTGAGTCTTTTTGGCTTTTTTCTGATCAAATCATTTTATGTTTGTCTGACTTTCATGGGATTGCTATGTTAACAAGAAATATGAATCTAAAATGTTCCCAATATAGATTCTTTAGGCTGCAAATTTTGTAATTACTAGTTAGTGGTGTTTTTATGTTTAGAACAAATATACATGTATTGTTTACATAGTTAAAAAAAACAGGCACCAGAATTTTTAATAATTTTTTTTTTAAATATAAATAGGAAAACACTACTAATCCCATCTAATCTCATTGATATGAATAAAACAGTGTGCATTGTTGGATCTTCATGTAGGCTACCTGCAACACTTTTGTTATATTTGTCACTAGCATTAATTGTTTTTTTTTTTTTTTTTTGTTTTTTTTTTTTATACCCTATTAAGAAAAATGATTTGACCATTATTTACAAAAAAAAAACATGTTTATTATTTTATTTTTAAGTTTTTATTTTTATTTTTTGTGGATCTCACCAGTTTTTAGTCCAAGCCAAAAGTTTGTGGATTTTTTGCGCCAAAATCAACGCATCAGCAAAACAAACGTGAGTTAGAACTCCATAAAGCTGCTGATTGGAGTGCTGTGTTGCAGATGCAGCGTGAAGTCGCAGAAACTAAAGCTGGAACAGTGTGTTCATTCACATAAAAGGTACATCCACATAGCATTCATGCGAGAAGACACTTTTTTTTCTTTTTCTTTTTTTTTTTCTTTTTCCCTTGAAAATGCAACATCTAAAAATGGCCCAAGCACAGAGCAGCATGCTATTTTTAAAAACCCATGATGGAACAAGATGGTTGCAGAGGAGTTGAAGTGTATGCATAGACTTCTATAAATAAAAGCACAACACAAGAAGAGAGATCTGCAGATACTCCCACCAGCAGCAGCAGCACCCCCCTCCTTTGGAGCTTCTGTGGACAAACCTGCTGCTGCATTGCTAATGGATCTTATTTATTGTTATCTCCTCGGTCTATTCCTGTGCAGCCGAACCCCCCCCCCCCCATGCCCCGTTTTGGAATGTTTCTCAATGAATAATTGACTGGACCAGCCCCTGTCTTGGGTGCAGTGTATAAATAGCTCATGTGCAGCAAAGCGTGCATGGATTTGTCAGGGGTGTAAGGCCTGGGAGTAGGAGCTCTGTTATGTAATAGGCATGTGAGTTGGCACACCACTGAAACACTGCATTGAGGTGTGTGTGTGTGAGCGCTCCCCTTCCCATTGAGTGTTTTCAGAGCGATCGTATACTCACTGGGAGTCCTTAGGTCCTCTGAAGCTGAGGCAGCTAATTTTGTCACTGCATTAGCAAAGAAAATGGTGCATTTTTGTAAATTCAATAGTGCAAACTTGATTCTTGTTTTTATATTGGTTCATATTGAAATCTTAAATAATCTTTAACATTAGCATGCTTAAAATTTAGACTGAATCCTTTCGTTTTTTTTTTGTTTTCCAATAGATTGAATTTTGTAGTGTCTTTTGCAAGCCTTAACATTTACTCACATAATAAACAGTTTGCAGATAATTAAGTCATTTAGCTTTAACAAGTGCCTGATAACTTTGCCCCCCTATTTTTGTTCTTACACTAAACTTTTGATGCCCATATCCAGTGAAATATGTCCTCACCGTGTGTAAATACTCCAAATTTAGATCACCGTGGCTTAATATAGACACGCTGAATGAATGCGGCTGCAAGACATTATGTAATAATAGTGAGTTTCTTGCGTGGGCACGGAAAGCTATTTTAAAGTCACCGAGATGAAGAGAATTAAGATTTCAAAACATGGGAAGGATGTCATGTCCTTTTCAGTCTATTCTGAAAATGTGCCTAATTGTTTTATATGTCTTTATGTAATGATTTATATAATGCAGACGTCCTTTACTTGCTTCTGTTTGGTCCCCCGTTGTGCAGTGAAGAGGGGACTTGTAAATACCCTCCCCTCTGTTGGTTCATATGCTTGTGAGCTTGGTAACTGGAAACTTCCTATTTGGTGTGTGGCTGCATCGAAATGTAACAAAGGTTCCTGTCAAAAATTGGGTTTCTATGTCAAAATTCACAATGGCCATTTACATTTTGAAAGTATTTCTGACATTTATAAATATTGGGACGTCAATGTAATTCTCATCTTTTTGGCTGTAAACACCACAATGATGTATATATTTGTAGTGAAGCAAACAAGATGTTTCAACTGCAAATTTTCAGCTTTACTCTCAAAGTATTTACATCCAAATCAGGTGAAAGGCGTACAAACCACAACGGTTTGTCAATGTGGCTCCCGCTTTTTCAGGGAACCAAAAGTGCCGGGACAAATTATCAATCATAAATCAAACTTTCACATCTTAATGTTTGGCTGAAAATCATTTGCAGTCAATTTCATTGTGAAGTCTGGGACACACAGACATCAACAGAAAGTTTTATCCCTGGTGATGCTCTGCCAGGTGTCTATACTGCAACTGTCTTCAGGTCCTGTTGTTCTTGGGGCAGTTCTTTCTTCATCATGTGAAATGCTCAATCAGATTCAGGTCAGGTGACTGACTTGGCCATTTCATTGCATTCTGCTTCTTTGCCTAAACTCTGGTTGCTTTGGCAGTATGCTTAGGATCTTTGTCTGTCTGCACTGTGAAGCATGTTTCAATGAGTTCTGAAGCATTTGGCTGAAAATGAACAGCTAATGTTGCCCCAAAAACTTCCAAATTCATCTACTGCTTTTGTCAGCATCACACACCGTCAACAATCAGGAGAAGACTTCACTAGTGTGAATTCAGAGGGTTCACAAACAGAAAGGCCAGATTAGAGTTTAACAGACAACATTTAAAAAAAAAGCTCTTTACAGTTTTGGAATAATATCCTATAAGGACAAATGAGATACAGATCAACTTGTACCAGAATGTTGGGAAAAGAAGAGTATTGAGAAGGAACTGATAACGATCCAATTACATACCACCTCATCAGTGGGTCATGGTGCTGGTAGTGTTACGGAGTGGCTGCCAATGTAACTGGTTACCTTGTATTTATTGATGATGTGATGCTGACAAAAGCAGTAGGATGAAATCAGAAGTGTTTCAGGCAATTATTCCAAATTACAGTAAATAATACCAAAACAAACCCAGTTTAAACAAAAGTTGGATTGTTGCACCACCAGGTTGAGTTTCAAAAAGCTGTTCTTCCAAAACCTTTAAACAGTAGATGATTACCAGAATGTTTATTCATCAGGTTTTTTTTTCTTTTTTTAAAAAACAATTAGATGCTGTAATTTTTTTTCTTATTATATATGTATTATATTACCAAAACTATATGGACAAACCTGCCATTGGCTTTTGATCTCTGCTGGACCATTTTAATGCTTCTGCAAACAAAGACGTTTCGAACACTTTTATGATTCCAACTGTGGCAAAACATTCAGGGATGCCCCTTTTCGATTTCCACGTGACTGTGCCATAGTGTGCAAATTAAGATCTATACTGTTTGATGAGTTTGGTGTGAAAAAACTTAACTGTCCCAGAAACCTGATCCTAACACCAGTGATGCAGAAACGGAGACTTTGAGCCAGACCTTTTTGTCAAACATCAGTGCCTGATCTCAGAGATACTTTACTGAATGAAGCTGCACAAAAATATGTTTTAGGAAAGTTTTCCCAGAAGAAGGGAAGCAGAGCTGTGAAAGTGACGTTGAAATTAAACCTTTACGCATGGATGGGTTTTTTGTATTTTTATTTTATTTGTCATCATTTGTGTTTGTATTTGTGGAAAATATTGCTTTTAGTCCTAAAAGCACAATCAAGGACTATAGATTTGCATTGTAGCCTTTGGCTGGACAACTTATGTTCAAAGCAAAGGTGATTCAGTGATTTTTGTCCTTGATAAAATAAATTTTAAATATAGTGAAAGAGACCAACTTTATTTTAAAGTACCAGACTTTGAATATAACAATGGCCAGGCGTGGCCCAATGAATCTTAGAATGGTTTTCAGGCTTAAATCTCGATTTGTCTTCTGCTTGTCCACTTTCTTCACTTTTATCAAAAGTCACACATCACCAAGCTAAATTACGACTAAAATACTTTTATAAATCCCCTCACTAATACAAAACAACCTTTTGTTCACCAAACCTTTGTATTATTTGATAGTTTTTTGAAGATGTGTCTAGCCTAGGTATGAGTCAGACAGATGTCTGGATACAGTTTAAAATGAGTTCTGTGTGAAGATGTCTGCAAAGTGTTGTCAAAAGATTTGAAAAATCTTCAGAAGAAGTTTTTTTTTATCTGGTTCTGTTATTTCTCCTCACACTCTACAGCACGAGTCGTTATCTCTAACTACAGTACTTTATGTTGTTGCTTAATTAAACCTGCTCATGTAAAGTACAAAGTAATTATTTCCATCATTAGTTAATCTGATGGTCATTTTCTTAAGTGGTCAGTTGTTTAGTCCCAGAATAGTCTCTCAGGCTGTGTGACTTGCAAAGAAAATCTGGAAACCGTCATAGGAAAAAAAAAAAATTGGTTTTGCCTTAAAAAAGCACTGTGTAATAAATGAAAAATTAAAAAAAATACAATCATTGATAACAAATCCTTTTAGTATCTCCTAATATGTCTGCAGCCTTTACTGATGGCTTTAGTTTAACTCAACATGCAGTAGCATTAAAAAGCAGGAGACCTCACTCTGAATGGTTCTGTTGGTACCATGGACAGTTCCCACTCAGTCCACCACTTTCCTCAGTGTGCTGCTGTTTGACAACATTTCTCACACTCAAGGTGAGTTTTAAAGAACAATTTTCAAACTTGTTTTTCCAAGTAAGCATTTACTGTGTCAGACACTTGGTCTTTGTGGTAATCTTGACCTACATTGAGATTAAATGGGATGTTTTTGAAGATATAAAGTAAGAAGTCATTCATGACCAGACTTAAACTTTTGGGTCGGGTCAATCAACAATGGCTCGGTCCCAATGCACGCACTTCCACCTTTGTGTCATCTCAATGTGAGTTCCTGCTGAAGTATTCAAATGCATTGTGTGTACCAATTTTCCTGGACTGGCCTTTGCCCCGCCCCCTTTGCACCCTTGATCCACACTTCGATTAAGGCCCAGTCCCAATGCTCAGTGCGCACCCTACGCCCCTCTGCGAAGTGTGGATTCAGTGGAAGTGCGCAGGTTACAAGTGTGCAAAACAATTGAGAATTGGGACAGTACTGAATACGTCATCAAAGTAGCTACTGGTCACTGTTAGGCCCAATTTCATATACATATATGTATATATGCTTTTATAAAAGCAAATGTTTAAAAACAGAAACAAATGTTATCTCCTTCATGATTGAGTTTACACAATATATGCAATCTATTCTCTTCTCTGCTAATCAAAAGTAAAATAAAATTACAATGTCCTGTTCAGTTTTTGGAATTCCTGATTTAACTTTGTTGTGATTGGTTCTTTTTTGTGGTGTAATCATTTTATTTAATGTTTGTTTATTTTATTATTATTATATAATTATATATTTATACATTTTTCCTCTTTTTTCATTTATAGTTTTTCATTCCTCCTGGCACCATTGTTAATTTTTTGTACCATGTTCAATAAAGTTTTATTTAAAAAAAAACTGTTTCTGTTTTGGCAGCAATGAATTGTGGGTAATACACTTCACCGAAGTCCATAAAAATGCAGACTTCAAGGAAATAGTACCCAAAATGGGCGTGGCGAAGGGCGGATGTGGAGAATGTGGGACACTCTACGCACTCAAACCCTTCAACATGAACGCACATTTGAAGTGCACAAGGGCGGAACGAGGGTGGGAGTGCGGGTATTGGGACAGGGCCTAAGCCTACATTCAAGGGGACTTTGGTGAAGTGTATTACCCACAATTCATTGCTGTATGTGATGTTTTGAATTAAAAGACAGAAATATGACCATGTCCACCGAGCACCTTCGATTCTACTGATGGCGGAAATGAACTTAAACTAGTCTACCAATAAAATCAAAGAAGAAAGAGGTTTATACCCTGGTGTACAAGCCTCCTTTGGTTCATCTGCTTTCTTCTCTTTAAAACAATTGCTTGTTGTGGTTGTACTATCATTTTTAGCAGTATGCCAAAACAGAGACCAGTCCCAACATTTTGGATGTTGCAGATTTGACGCAGAGGTGCAAGCTGATAACATAACCTGTACTGTTCCAATTCTCCAATTTTTGCATGCTTGTAACCATGCACACTCAAACCCATAGATATAAACAGGAGATACCCTACGGACTGGAGCTGCCTATTGGAGCGGACGTTACATGCGGCCGCCATCTTGG
>JAUBOC010000043.1:27049310-27063651 GCA_032275365.1 Anablepsoides cearensis
AAATAAAATAAAATAAAATAAAATAAAATAAAATAAAATAAAATAAAATAAAATAAAATAAAATAATATAATTATTGTATGAATCAATGCACCCAGCTAAATAAAGAAAATGCAACAATGGTATAACTCATTACATTATTGGGCAAAAACCTACAGCATCATCCCCAACACATGATCTGAGCACTGTACATGGCACAATATTATTAAAAACCCTTGGTTTCACAGATATTGCGCTAAAACTTGTGCAGTAGTTGCTGAGTGACTTTCTGAACATTGAACACACCCTGAGAAGTAGACATTGTGCAATATATTTACATAAAACATTAGCATTTGTTTTAAAGTCAGAACTGGCTGTCCAAACATCTCATCTCACAAGAGTTTATGTGTAAATTCCTTTACAATGTTTGACCAAAATGGTTGTAACTCATTGCTTAAGAGCATATTATTTTGAAACTCAGGCATGATTGAAAACAGGTGTTATACATTTCCTCAAGGATGCTAGGTGTTTAATTTGATCAGTGAGGCTGTCAATTTTTTGCTACCCTAGAGATGAACAGAAATCTAAAATACCATTAAGGGAAAATAAAATGTGCATTGTTAATTTTAAACATTGATTCAAAAACCAAGAACTTAACATTACTTAAACCACTGCTAAATGTAGTAGTTTTAAGGTGGTAAATATTATGTAAACTGTAGAGTGACCAATGGAAAAAAGGGACCTACAGTTTTTATGTATTTTTAAATATTTGCTTTATCCATTTCATCCATTACTTTTATCCTCTCCAGGTCACAACCAACCCTTCTCACACATCTAGTGACAATTTAGAGTTTCCCTAACACATGCTTTTAGTCTGTGAGAGGAAACTGAAGTACATGGAGAAAATCCAAGGAGAGAACACATCAAGTCTTAAGGTCCTTGATCAGGATTTGATCTCAGAAACAGTCTTGATGGCAGTACTGTCATAATTGGACATTTTAACAGCAGCACAGGACTCAAGAGCAGACAGAATGAGCCTTCAGACAAAAACAAAAAGAACTGGTTTATTTATAGGGGGAGGGGTAGTGTTCTAGACCTCTCTGTAAAACAGATAAAACAAGATGGGTTAGGTGTCATTAGGGCATGGGGAATATGAAAAAAAATGTATGGAATAGATATTTTCTTGTACATTTTTGCAGTTTAGGAGGAGGCAAGTGATCCAAAAACCATGCAAGCAGTATTAGGGGGTGCAGGCTGGAGCATACAATCCGTGTTGTCCAAGAGGAGAGTGTGGACCAGAGTAAGGTGACATCCAATACAAAAAACTGACTGTTGTCAGAGTGAAGCACTTGGACTAAGAGACCCACCAGAAAGAAGACGGGTAAGTAAAGTTAATCTCTTTCTGAAAGAGAAACTTACTTATCACTAATGGCAACAGGCGTTTTCAACAAATGAGAACAAGCAGATCACTGCTGGGTGCTGCATCAGCTCTGCCTTTATACCCTGGTGGTGATTAGTCCCACATGTGAAGAGCTGCACTCTATCCCCTCGCCCGTGAACAGAAAGAGCAGAATCTCCAAAACAAACTAAAATTAAAGCAAAATCCTAACAATTACACTTCAGGACAGATGTTTGTATTCTCAAGTTTTGTTAAAGAAAATCTCCTCATATTTTTTTGAGTAGTGCTAATTATTAGAATTACGTGCCATTTAAAAAAAAAATGTTGCCTCAAACTTTTCATTGGTACCATTTAAAAAGCACAGATTGCTTTGCAGTCATTATATCAAGGCTCAATGACAGTTTTTATGATTCTAGTTCTTTGACTCTTTAACACAAAACCGATGTTGTGTAATTTCACAAGACTGTTGCTTTCACCCTCTAAGTAATGGCACTAAATTAGATGTTTAATATTCCATTAGCAAAAATTAAACGTTTCACCATTTTCCCTCAACTTATTTTTCTCTCAATAAATAAATAAAATTAGGCCCTAAAAGTCTGACATATTTCTTCTTGATTAATTATTCATAAATAATTCAAAAGTTATTTCACATTGAAAGTTATGATCTAATTTTATTTTTTGCGGCACATAAACTCACCTTTGACCCAGCGGAGATATTTCGCTTTCAGTTTACGATCGCCTCTATCACTAAAGATGACTGAACAAGCTGCAGAGAATTGGGCGCAGACTTATTATTTCCAATAAAAGGTGAATGTACAGTTATAATTGTCTCACCAAAACATTCTTGACCACAGGGGCAAGCCTGTGATTGAGGCCAAGACCCTCACTAAATTGTTGAATGTTAAAGCTGCATTAAAGCAATTTACTACATTACTATATAAGTATGTGTCAGGAGGGAAACAGAACTCGCTCTTTTGTTCTACTGGAAAAATAAAAATAAAAGGTTCTTGCGTTTCGATGAAGCTTTTGTGAAGAATGGTGATACCAAAAGTTTACATGGCAAAAGAAAGTGTTGTTTGTTTGAGGTGAACAGTTTTATTGTATTGCAGAAACACCACATTTGAGTTGAATATCTGTTGATCTTTCCAGTTTCAGACACAGGTCCACATTTGTGTCAGTACAATTTGTTCTATTTTTTTTTAATCTACATGTAGAATTTGAAATCTTAAAGAGATGGTGTTATGCAAAAATAACTTTTTTTTTAGCTTTAAATCATCTTATAATGTCTTTCCCTCATCAAAAACATATCCGGATTATTGCTTTGACTCGTTCATGCATGTTTGAGTAATGGTAGTCATGTGGAGCTGCTTGTTCAAAGCACCGCCTATTTGTACATAGCTCCTCCCTGGAGCTCGGTCTGCACCTGAACTCCTGCCCAACAGAGCACCCCTCCCCCAAGGCATTTTTTGTGTTGATGTGCTGAAGTGGGAGTGTCTGAAACAGTAGGAGGTTCATCAATTCAAGGTGTTTATTTTTGATTTGTATAGCATTTTCTTAACAACTGAAGGTAACATATAGTGTTATAGTCTTTTGTTCTCTTGAGCATCACAATCTCATGGTAGTGTTACAGCCATACTTACCTGAGTTTTACTAACCTGCATCCGTTTGTCGTTTTCTGAAACATTTCCAAGATGTCCTCTCTGAGTGCCTGTCTGTTTGCTGCGGACTCCAGTACACAAAGACTCACCTGCTGCTCCATTTGCGCCAACGCCTGCAACCAACTTGGCAATACACTCACCTGCTCAGTCCTCACTCTGACGGCCACTCTGCCTGAAGAAACATGCCTCAATCTCACCTACGGACTCACCCTCTCCTCCACACCGATCGCCTCCAGGAAAACCTGTGAGAAAACTTCTAATTTTCTAAGAATATTTACCTCCACTCTTCCAAGACCCCCTGGATATTTATACAGAAACCTCACCTGTAAATAAACTTCACTTACCTTTTTTTTAGCCGTGTTTCCTGTATCTGTTTACTCCAGGTGCTGTTCTCATTAGACTAACCTAACAAATATACATGTAGTTACTTGATTGTGGTGTAGAATTGAATTGTGTGACTGGAAAATACATAAGACCCCCTCTTTAAGAAATGCAGTCCGATAAGACCAGACAATGAATGATAACACTGCTTCAGATAACCATGTCTGATTAACTTTAATCATAAACCCCCCCTGAGTTTTACCAGTTTAATAAATTGTAGCTGTGGTACAAAACTGTAGTGTTAATGACATGTCTGAGGAAACAATTATTTAGCTCAACAATGTCCAAAAATTTGTCCAACTTACAAAAACAACTAAAATGAAACAGTGAATTATTTGTGTAACCATAATACTTTATGTATACTATTAACTATATTTCTAATCCCTACTCCCCTGTTACCCTGGGCAGGGAGGTTCTTCATCTCAATCTCTGGTCCTCTACCAGAGTCTTGGGAGCATGAGGATGTTTATCAGTAGCTTAGTTGTTCTTAGGACTGTGGTTTTCTGGCCACATCAATCAGAACAAATGTCCTCTGCTGCTTATCAATGATCACAATGTCCAGTTGGTTGACCATTACCACCTTGTTTGTTTGAATCTGGAAGTCCCACAGGATCTTAGCTCGAATAATCTCCACCAACTTTGGAGGTGATTCCTACTTTGTCCTGGGGGTCTCCAGTTTGTTCTCCACACATATCTTTCTGTACACTATATCACTTGGTTATGGTGTTCCATGAATTCCCTTTTCTGCTAGTATCTTACACCCTGCTGTGAGATGCTGGGTTGTTTCTGGGGCTTCTAGGATTTGGTCATATTATCAACTTCAGCTATCTGTTGGTGATGGTTTTTCCTCCCACAGTGTTTTCTTCAGCTCTTTCGTATCCAGCTTCCATTGTGTGTGTGGACGGGTTTTTCCTACAACATGGGGAATTTTTTACCAAAGAAAGCAACCTCGTGGGGACCGAAGTGAATCGTGGGGAACAATGCCAAGTCCCCGTGGGTCCAATTGAAAGTTACGGGTGTGGGGTTAGGTTTAGGACCAAGATTTAGGTAAGTTTTAGGATCAGGTACCTGTAATTTATGTGTATATGGTCAGGGTTAGGCTATAAAGCCTAAAAAAACATGAATGGAAGTCAATGGAAGGTCCCCATGGGGTTCAAGAACAGCATGTGTGTGTGTGTGTGTGTGTGTGTGTGTGTGTGTGTGTGTGTGTGTGTGTGTGTGTGTAGGTGTTTTATAGTATTTAAAACACAAAGCAGATAATGAAGTGATTTATGAAAGGGTAATTCCAAATAATTGTACGACAAGTTGAAATGGACATTAGGTGTAGATTCATGAATGAAGACGGAATGAGACAAATTACATCTAGTGATGAATAAAATGTGTTATTTTATAGGATTGGTGTGATTACCTCATGGAAGTAATGATATTAAAATAGACAGACCCTTGCTAACCCAGCTGTTATTCTGTTGAAGATTCTCAGGCATCCAGGTCACCACTAATCCAAAAAAGGTTAAAAAACAATACTAGAATAGAAGCCCAGCTGTTTTTGTTTTTTAACCTTT
This sequence comes from Anablepsoides cearensis, assembly GCA_032275365.1. Classification (NCBI taxonomy): domain Eukaryota; kingdom Metazoa; phylum Chordata; class Actinopteri; order Cyprinodontiformes; family Rivulidae; genus Anablepsoides; species Anablepsoides cearensis. Next base: position 27,054,288 of record JAUBOC010000043.1, read on the forward strand.
TTGAATCCAGCTGTTCTCTTTATGCCACAAGAAAACAGTTATTTTGTTGCAACTTTCTGGATTGTTTTTCCATGTTTTGTCTACAGGAGAGCCGAGGATCTTCCACACTGCTTACAATCAGCATCAGCTCTGACTAGATCAGGGTAGGTGCCGAGTCCAGTGGGTCAGACCAAAGCAGTTGTCTCAGTGTTACTGGAACATAGAAGCAGTAGTTTGAGATGTGTTTGCTTAAAACTGGCTCAGTTAATTTGTGCAATGAGGTGCATTTAAAAAATGCTTTGGATGGATTTTGTGGCCATGTATTTGTCCAAGAAAATGAAAAAATTACAAAGACAATTTGCTGGACTGGTGGTGGTGTGTGTGTGTGATGCAGTGTTGATAGGTCACATAAATGCAGTCTTTTGACAATATCAATGGTGGAAATACTTTCATTTCTTAATATTGCCTAAACGTATATTTTCCTTAAACAATTTATTGGTGAGGTGTAATATTCCTTTGTCCTAAAATTGGACACTGATTTACACCATAGGAAAGCCGTGTTCAGTTTTCCACAACCAGAGAGCCAACTCAGAGCCATGTCCGTACATCAAATTGTATTATATCTTTTCCAGTAATTTATGTTTTATTTTCTTCTTTTTTGAGTTTCTGTTAAGTATCAGAATACATAGAGACACTTTATCTCCACATATCACAGAGTTTATGTCAATCCTGCAAACAGATCACCTATCTATTTCATAAACATTCATGTCAAAAGCCGTGTTTCGTGAATTCGCCCAAAGGGCCTTGTTGATCTGCCATCATGTTTCCAAACATAAATGCAGATTTTGTGCAAAGTTAGCACTCGTTTTTCAATGCTTAAGGTGGTGACAACAGAAAAAAAATAAGCTGGAACTAAAAGAGCTCTGGTTTAGAGCTGGAACCTGTTTGGTGGAAAACATTCCACAGAGGGGTCAGCATTCCTGCAAAAAAGAAAAAAAAAAAACACAATAACAAAAATATATTGAAATAAAAACAGACAATAAGAAGGCTCCAGATGAAAAATGTCCAAGTATAAAATGTGATATGAATCAACAGATCTTATTTTATTTTTGGTAGTTTTGAGGTTACATAATAAACATATGATTGAAAAGTCATTTTCACATTGAATCCAGTGTTTTGTTGGTTCTGAATTCTTGCTGGAAAAGACAAAAATGCTTAAAAAGTGCAATAAGACATTTTACAGTCAGACATTTCTTTCCAATAATTTAGTTTCAGAAAACTGAAAAGTTTGTTGAATTCAGGAAGGCATTAGGTGAATAAATCTGCATTTCTACAGGATTATATGGAACAAAGCTTTGCAAAATAATAAAAAAAAACGTTCTGGTCAGCAGGTGTTGAGTCTGAGGTTTCAACTGGTCCTTGAGTCGCTAAAAGTTAATTCAGGCATTCCACCAAAAGCACATCTGCCATCTGCCTCAACCGGCTGGGTTTGGGAGGACAGGAATAAGACACAATGAACCATAATAGGACTGGTCCAGGTCTAATTTTTATGGAAGTGAGACAATATAATAAAGATGGGTCATTGATACACTGACAATAGTGTTCAGGCTTATTTTTAACTTTCATCTCTTACTACCAATAAATCAACAATAATGTCAAACACTTTTTGATGCTTAGGATAGGAGGTGAACTGTAAAAACATTCTGAGATCCAAAAATATGTTATAAAATCCTTTCTTGCCAAAATAAAAAGCAAACATCTAGCTGTTAAATCTGTTGGTTTAATTCTGAAGTCAATGCATTTTGATGTATTTGAATAGCACCTTTATTATAGTTTACTATGCCAAGCGGGTGTAAATTTATTTTATTTCTTTAGAGCAAAAATGAGCAGTCTTCTGCATCATTGGCTTTTCATAAAAGCAGGGTTCTGCACTTATATTTAGTCTTCTTTTGACACAGAACTCAGAGGAAAGCAAAGTGATACTCGTGGGGTTGCTTATGGCTCATTTTTTAGTCTTGTCTTAAGTTCATCACTCACACAACTATGAGGTCTTTTGAGGAGAGCGTGCTTCATCACATGCACCACAAACAAAATGTGCCCTTAGTGCACATGCACAAACACACTTATGCACACCCTGGAAGCTTCTTTTACTATCAAGGGGGTGCTCACTTAGTAAAGTGGCAGAGTGCAAAAATTGTAACTCAGTCAGTAGTTGGAAACTGCTAGAATGGAATCAAATCATGCTCCATGTTAACAAAGGAGTTTATGCATATATTGTCTTAAAAGTGATACTCAAGGTTGCACCAAGTTACATTTTATATTTTAGGAAACACATTTCTAACTGTATATTTTGAGCATTGCCAAGGTTTTGACTGTATCATAAATTTAGTAGAAGGATATTCAGAACAGTGCATGTCCATGCATTTATTATAATGTGTTATCATAGAAAACTCACAAAACACATTTTCAGAAATCAGCTACAACACAGGAAAACTGGCAGAAAAGCACAATGTTAATGTGAGAAAGTCTGCAGTTCTTTTGACAGAATAAAGGGCTTTAATTGCAAATTTACTCCCCCACACAAACTTGCAAACTTACACTGGTATTGAGTCTGAAAACTTCAAGTGGTAAATAGTTTGACTAAGAGAGGCCACGCTAAAAAGGGAAGGGCTAAAGCCACTCATCCCACAGGTGTGAAGGCCAAATGAACAGTCATCGCCACTAAAGTTCAACAGTTTTTATTAAAACTATATCTGCCTCATATATATGTATATATATATATATATATACAGTGTGTATATATTTGTGTAAATGTTTGAAATTGACTAAATATATTAGCTGCATTTTGAATGTAAGCTAAAAAATGGAAAGGAAAAAAAACATATAAATTGAACCTAACATTTAATACCAGACAACATTAACAATTTGACATTACAAAAAATAATAATAATAAATATATAAATATAATGGAGAAATATGACCAGGTAATACAAGGACAATGTCATTTTATCATTATGTGGTCACAATTATAAAATGTTTAACACATAATCATGTAATGTCCAAAATATACATAACATTCCAATGACATGACAAGATTATTTAAACTTCTGAATACAATTGTACTGCGATTCCTTTAAATGAAAAACAAAAAAAAAACAAAATAAACAAACAAAAAAACAGCATCACTGCATACAGTATGTGCAGAATAGGTAGGTAGGTAGGTAGGGCAAAAAAATAAAGAAAAATTTGAAAAATGTAAAACTTGGTTTATGTCTGAAGTCGGAGAATGAACCCTTCAGAAAAATAAAAAAATAATATATCACCATCTTCATTTAAACGAAAGCAAGATCAGACAGAAAATAATACTCAGAAGATACCCAGTTTAGAAGGACAACATTAGTCATGTGTGACCCCCAGAGTGTTTGAGTACGGTTTCATGCTGTTGCAGTGTTTTATCATGGTCACCAACAGTGGGAAGTGTTGCATTGGATGCTATAGTAAAGTAATATTACAATGAGTGTTATTGAAAAGAAGGTTATGCCTTAATCTCTAAAGGTTAATGCAATCTGTGCTTTTGTTTTCTCTGATCTTTTGAGGATTTTTCATTTGCATTGCCACAGGAAAAACAACAAAAGACACCGTATTCATTGGGGTGGGATATATGATAATTATGGTGTGTGGGGTTTTTACTTCTATAGAGACTGAAAAACAATGTGTCTCTGGCCAATGATGTGGTGTCTATCTGATTAGGTAAGCATTTCTGGCTTTCTTAATCTTATGTTGAGATAAAACTTTGCTTATGTTGTGAGGAACTTGTTTTTATACTGTTACATATTTAACTTGGTGCTCCCAGTCAACAAAGAGAGAAGCAGTTGGCATCAATTTTCAATGCAGTAAACAAAGTAAAATGCTCTGATTCTTTTTCAAGGTACAGCACAAGCAGTTTAACAAGAAGTATTTAAAGTCAAACCACATTTTTTTTACCCTTGACCTTACCTTATTTGTTTACTGAATGTAATAAAAAATAAAATAAAAATGTGTCAATTGTGTTGCCTAATGTAACGCAGATTTTTTATTTCACCCTGACTGACTTTGACTTAAGGTTGATTACACTAACTCTGACTTTAATCAAACCCAATCCAAGGCTAGCAATGTTTGACAGATGGTTCATGGAAAGTGTATTTTCAAAATGTCACATTCAGTGTCTGATTTATCTGTTGGACAAAATGATAGTGTAGTCCATCCCTGTATCCATTTTCTTTACTACCATTTTCTCCTTTTCAGAGCTCCATAAGCAACAGAATTTCCCTGAAATCTTTGTCAAAATCTGAGGTGGTTTTATATAATGTCGTATATAAGCCGTTGTGCTGCCAAATGTTTCAGCCCATTACATTTTCTCTATTCTCTGTTAGCTTTTATGAATGACTATGTCGCAGTGTTTGTGGCAGAACTTCTACATAAAGTCTGAACTTACCAACTAACCAGTTGGTCGTGTTTATTCTCCTCTGGCTCTGGGTCAGAATCTAACGTTAAAAGGCTGGATGGAAACGTCTTTCATTGTTGACGTATTATATTTAATTTTTAAATAAAAGGCTTCTGCCCTGCTATATTGGTGTATCTCTGCTATCAAACTGGAATGGAGCGCTTTGGAAACTGGGGGTGTGAAACACCTTGTTTGGATTTAAAGAGACAGCGTCAAAACGAGTAGCTTTCAGACACACTTCAGAAAATGGGGTGAAAGAGGGGCTTGTGGAGTTACAATAAGGAGGAATTAAGACCAAAGTGTTACAGTTTTATTTTATATAGACCTCAACTGAATGATTTAAATGTAAAAAAGAAAAATCTAAAAGCACAACACATCTTCTTTAAAGCTACAGGAGTGATCACACTAACCATTGCCTCGCTGTGCCATCCTTGTTAGTGTACTTCTACTCTTAATTATTATTAATTCAAAGGTTACACACATAATAAAATATATGCTTGACTGAGTTATTGACAAAATAACTAGTTCACAAGGACAATTATTTTGTTATTTATTAACTGGAAGGCTGCCAACATAACTCTGTCCCCTTCTTCACTAAAATGAGTGCTTAGATACATTTTCACCCCCCAGGAAGCCTCTTGAAGATTATTAGGTAATTACTGCTGAATGAATAGACCCAAATATCCAGCTTCATTTATTTTTGGTGTTGGGACAAAAGAGGAGACTTAAATGCTCATGGTGTTAGAGCTGCTTTGAATTCAGGAAGCCTTGAGGTCCTCTTGCAGATGAAAAGTCATCACAGAGAATAAAACGTTCTTCAGGCAGTTTTAGAAAGAAAAAAAAAGCAGAGATGTATCAGATGTACTGAGTCATACATATGATTAAAAAACAGAACTGATTTTAGCCTTTCTGGCTTTAGTGTGTGACATGATCAGGACAGAGATAACCGTGCATGGTGGTCCGCATGGGCATTATAAAAGGAAAATAGCAACGTTGCAAAATAATATGAAGCAATTGAAACAATTAATAATACAAACTGCAAAGGAAACAACAATAGCACAAACAGTGTTTTCATCTAAACATAATACTTAAAACGAAAGAAAAAAAAAAACTTTCAGTTTTCCATTTCTGAGCAGTCACACATGATATATGTCAATGCATTTGCATTGTTGATGATATAAATCTCTAAATCTTATCTTTTTCATTTTCAGGTCAAAGAGAATTCTCTTGGCGGTACCGTCGTGCAGTTTTGATTAGCATACCCAAGCAGCTATGAAGCTTGATGTTGCAGACCTGGCATGAACTGGTAGATTGGGTTTGGAAAGAAATCAAAGCAGAAATGAAAGCTTTTGGATCATATATATATATATATATATATATATATATATATATATATATATATGTATCTGTGTGTGTGTGTGTGTGTGTGCGCGCGCATATATGAACAGACTTCTAAAGTAGTAAGGAAGAAAGATTCTGACAAAATAATCAATAAAGAGCATCTCAGATGGCTTTGAAAGTAGCTCTTACACTCCAGCTTCAAGTAAAGAGCTGATTTGCTGAGACGTTTCTGGTCACGGGTTTGTGTCCGTTGTGCTTCTGCAAATGAATGGACAGATCGATGTTGTCAACCATCTCTAGTAAATTTGACACATTTAAAAAAAATGAGCAGTTGGTTGCTGAATAAAATGTTAAATAGAGGATAGCTTTAGCGCTTTGAGGTAAGTCAATTTAAATACTAAAGGCTTATGTTGTCATTTACATTTAAAACATTGTAGCTGGAAATGAAAGACTTTGATACTTTAGGATGTACAGGCTACAGTGATTATTCTGTATCTCTCTACTTTCATGAGGTCTTTGTCTGTAGTTCCTGCTTGACAATGTATTACAAATTCATAAATAGGCTCTGCTCTGTCCAGTAACATAATAGCTTGTGGAATCTGCTTTTAGGTTGTCTTAATCTTTGATGTGCTCAGCTGGGCGCTTCTTTAATAGACATTTTATGACAGAAAAAAAAACATTATTGTATCGTGCAACAAAAGGGTGATGCTGAAAATGCTTTAGCTCCTTGGTTCCAGTCATGAAATGTGCACAACAGGTAATATGAATACTGGATTATCATGTTGCTGTTTGCTAAATATGCAACAGTAAGTGACCCTTATTGTCTTCCTGAGCAGAAAATAAATGTTTCCTCAAACACAGTGAAACAGTTTTCAGCGTAATTTGCTTTTTCAAATTGAGTATTTTTATATTCAAAATATGCTTATTTTTTAATCAGATTTACATCAAGCTACAAGATATATAAAACCTGAACAATTCATGGAAGCAAAACAATTTTGGTGACAGTAAACAAGTCAAAATGAACTGACTAACAACACTGCATGCTCATTCATCATCATATGTCACATCATGCACCTTTATTATTTTTTTTCCCCGTTGAAACGCATATGTAAATATCTGTGTGTGTGCAATAAGTGTGGGAGGGAGATGAAGAGCTGTGTACAGAAAATAGGGTATCCCCAGGGACAGTGTTTACTCCTGGTGGAGCGACCTGTCTTAAATAAATCATTCCATTTCCATGCCCAACTTCCCTATCTTTCTCTAATCCAGTGTGGGAGAGAGTGGAAAAAGATAGGGGAGTAAGCTGTTTGCCTTCCTCCTTTGCCGCCGTGTTGCTTTAAGCCTTTAGTAACTTGAGTTACCAAACTTTTTCTTTTTCCCTTTTTTTTTGTTGTTGACCCACTTAAATGTTACTGTAAACCCACAAACTGGGTTTTACAGTAAACAGGGAAACAAAATCCCCCCCATCCCAAACATTTTTCCAAAGAAAAAACAGCAAAAACTATAAAACAAAAGTGTTTCTGCATGAGCTCAATTTCCCATAGCTGAGCAGGCTGAACAAATGTTTTAACTGATGGAACCAATTTTATACGAGTAAGCCTAAACTGACTCTAAAGTGCCTGTGACATGCCTACCCTTCAAATACAAAAAGTCAAAGAAAACATCTTTATACTTAAAAAATTGGCATAGTACACTTGATTTTACACATTTTGTCACCTAACTGACCTATTTTCTGTTGAATTTGCCGCAGTCAAAGTGAAACAGGAAGTGACATCAAAGGGGAACTCATTACTAAAATAAACTTGCTGGTTTCTGTTTATTAAAACATTTTTTTAAACTTTAACTTTTCTTAATCTCTCTTTGATAGCAACTAAAAATAATCTAAATAAACATCAAATTCTTCTCTACAGTCTGTTTTGTTAGCTTTTGTAATGACACTCTGTTTACATGCTGAATTCCCTTTTTACATCACTTCCTGTTTCTTCACATTCAAATATCTCAACAACCGTTCATCTCAGCGACGTGAAATTTGTTTCGCAACATGTTATTGTTATATTTCTAAAAATGCATTCATGTTTATTACAAAAATTTGATGTCACAGGCACTCTAAGGTTCCTACATAAACTTGCTCTGTTGATTTTTTTTTCATCTCGCACTGCAAGTTTAGATTACGCTTATACAACCACCAAAAAAAAAAAAAAAGATTTGAAGATTACTGGTAGCCTTCCAAACAAAAGCCTTGTTTTCTAGCTACCCTTGGCACACCTCATGGGTTTACCTGAAAGTGCACACGCTGCATAAAAGATCAGATGACCCTGTCAACTGTAACTTGCAGTGATTGGCGTTGCACTCGCAGAAAGCTGCACATTGTTGCTAGTGCTGACAAGACAAGGTTTCCTTTTTAAACAGACTACTCCACCTCTGCGTTTGGATTCTTACATTGATGCAATCAGACTGAGGTGTTTGGACCAGTTCTTCGTAGAACTAGAAACTGGAGCAGAGTGAAATACACTGAAGATTTTAACAAAACCTGTACAACATGTTATACAAAATTTGTGCCTACAAAAACTACAAACCAAATATTATGTGTCCCCCTTTACTTCAACCTTGCATCTTTCGTTGCCAAATATTTGTTCAACATCCTTGCACACAAATCCCCAGTTTTTGTAAGGTGTATAAATGTAATCAGTCACACATGTTCAAACACTTGTAAAAGCTCAAACAGTTGATTCTCCTTTTCAATTTTACATGCATTTTTACTGTACAGACAAACATTTCAAGGGGCCAATGCCCCTGTGGCCCGCCCCTAGAGCCACCCCTGCAAAGCACCATTTACAGAGAAATCAACAGGCCTTCAATTGACATTGAACTCATTATGGTGTTACAACAAAAACAATAATTTACCAAACATAAATTTCCTCAGGTTTTGCACTATATGGTAATTTGAGGGAGTTTTGGAGGTGAGAAGTGTATCTCCTTTTAACACTGATGCTAGGAAGGACATATGTTGTTCAAATATTGGTTGTAATTTTTAGAACGTCTTCATTCAGTCACATGATAAGTATTGTTCAAGTACCTGCCATTCTTCAGCAAACTAGGAGCAAGTTGATGATACTCAGCTCATATCAGCATCATTCTAAACAACAGGAACACTATGTTCCACTTGTCCACTAGTGTAAGTGTCATCAAGCTCTGCAGACATATAACAGCTCATTGTTCTATGGACAGTTCAGATGCTTGTTTTCCCAACACAAAAATGCTCAGAAGAGCTCAAATAACTATACAACACTTACTGCTCTGAGCTGATGACTGCATCCAAGCATGACATAAAGATTGTAAAATACAAATAAACCTGGGAATATCTTGCACTAATCCATTAAGGAGCCTTTTGTTTTTTAGTTGTATGTCTTTTATCCATCATGTCTGACTTTTACACTAACATTAGTAAGTAAGTAAACACAATTAACAACACAATTTCTAGAATTTGCGCCGCTGAGGGTGGCAGCACGTTGGAGTAGCTCTGTTACTTTTATTGAGATTTTCTTTGTTTTTGGCTTTCAT
>JAUBOC010000043.1:27148343-27167588 GCA_032275365.1 Anablepsoides cearensis
TATATTTATACTTCTCATCCAACCACAATTAAATTCACTCTATCCAGGAGGATAATATTTTTTAACAACAACAAGCTATAATGAAATAAGAGTAAATACTTTCTACTTCTTACCTTTTTAAAAAATGTAATAAGTAGAATGTACAGATAACTGTGAAAAAATGTAAGAAGTAGAAGTAAAAAGTAGGATGAAAAATAATTACTCAAGTAAAGTACAGAAAATTTAAGTACAGTAAAGAAGTATTTGTACTTAGTTACTTTACAACTCTGTGCATTAGTATCTATGGCATGGACAGCTTACATTTATGGAAAGCCACCATCAATGCAGAAAAGTTTATTTTTTTGAAAAAAAAAAAAAAGGTTCCTATTCAAAGCACTTTTTTTTCAGCAACAGCCTTGCATATTTCAGCAAGACAATGCTAAACCACATATTGCATTCATGATAGAGTTTGGGTGCCTGTGGTCCAGACCTCTCCCTGATAGAAAACGTTTGGTGCATAATGAAAATCCACCAAAAAGGCCCAAAACTATTGAGCAGATAAAATCCTACATCAGACAAGAATGGGGACATTCCCTTCCAAATCAGCTATTATCTCTGCACAGACACAGACAGACACCAATTGTTAATAGTCTATTAAATTCTGTGGAGAGCTTCAGATTTTAGTTTTTTTTATATATAACAATGAAACAAATAAGCATAAAATTAAAATTTGGATGGATGGGTATACACTGGGTAAGTCATCAGTCCATCAAATTAGCTGTATTAACTATTAAAAGAAGGTTTACTTTGCTATAAATTGAATTTTTGTATGCATTACTGCTTATGTGTGTCTGCAGTTGAACAAAAACCAGTTAATAAAAATAAAAAGACTAAAAAAAGTAACTGATATGTCTGAAATGGTATATAAAAAAAGCAGTAAGGTGGCTATGGAAAAAACGGGGGAAAGAACGTAATTGCCCTCAGGACATTGTTTATTGTGATTATGCATTCCACAGAGCAGGGGGCGGAACTCAGCTGTGCCTCACATCACAACACTGCCATATCTAGTGTATAATCACAGAAAAAAATGTTGACTTGTGCATTATCGCCGACTGTATGTGTGTAGGTTGTTGGGAATCTGTAGAGAAATCTATAAAAGGTCAATATGGCATTTGCAGAAAGTGGCTGGTTGCTGAAGAAGCAGAAACATGGTACCCGTCGACTGAAAACACTCTTTCTATCAGAGCCTCTCACTGGAGTTGATTGCTGGCTTCTGCTGCAGGCCACTGCAGACACATGGTGCACAACACAGATGGTGAAGTAAAGCACCAACAGTCGCAGTCAAAACAATTATGACATTTGTGCCATGAGTTATAATTTTTTGCAGGCGTCATCGCAGTCGCTCTACATAAGTCACACTTAATTGTACCAAAAAAGGCAAATAACCGGATATCGTCTCCTCATACATCAGTGCGCTCATATTTGTCGATTTAGAAATGCAAAATTGTGAATGACACAGAGCAGGATTCACTGAATAATCCCCTTTCTGGTGCACAAAAGCACAACTTAAGCTGCTACAGTGAATACTAAGTCTTTCTCCAAGCCTGGCATGCGTTGGACTCTTTCACACCCGAGCAGTCCAACTCGGATCACCCTGTCTCTTGACTCGACACAAACACATGTTTTCTAGAGGTACTACTGGAAAGATAGCGTGAGCTATCTATCAAAATGGAAGTGGCTGGAAGTCAGTCTAATCTCAAGCTACATTCCACTCACTTGTTTATGTCCCATACTGCAAATGTAGGCCTAAATGCACACAGTCCCTCCACATTAAGATTAAACAAAGAAGCATTTTGAAATAGGATGTGTTGGGGGTTTTATTTTTTATTTTTTTCTTCTTCACTTTTGCTCGCCTGAACATCGCACATAAATTAGCCCCACTCCCATCACCAATTCTCATATCACGCTGAGACAGAACGCTGAGACAGAATCATGGCGCAACAACGTAAATGGATGAAACAATAGAACGGGGGCTCGCTTATAGTGCAGCATATTCCTCAAAAGCTCTGACTGCTCCCATCAGTCACTAAAAGCAAAAAGTGTAATGCAGAGCACCGTAATGTGAACATGAATCAGCATTTCCCCCTCTTGACAGGTTGGAACGAAAGACTTTCAAAATCAGGCACTAATTCACACTCACAGAGCACACAGTTCAGCAAGACATGGCCCGCTGAAAGTTTAAGCAAAACTACCATCGAACACTAAACATTTTGGCCTAACAGGAGCCTGGTTAATAATTTGCAAAATTAACAGGCCGTGGAGCTGAGAAATTTATTCAAGTCTGCCACCGAAAGCAAATAGATAACATTTTGCCTGCGTCTGTGTACCCATTTATCTGTACGGTTACCAACACATCTCATAAATCACAGATTAGCCTTTGAAGTTAATACAATTGAAGATGGCCGGCACAGCAAAGCTTAGCAAACACTAAATAACATCAGGTCATCATTTCGCAGATTTTGACCTATAATTTGGTGTGTTAATGGCTGAGACAAAGCTGCATTTATATTTTTGATGCTAACCGATTGATTGTGATCTGTGTTAATACTTTTATATGAACTGTATAGGTCTATATGTTTGTTAGCAAAATGCTTCTGCACTTGTCCACATATATATTGGCCCACACCTTGCACTGCTCTAGCTGTCTTAGGTTAGAAGGGTTTTTTTCTTCAGCCTGCAGTTTTCAGCTCTTCAGTGGGCATAAGGTCGCTTAAGAAGAGTCTAATGCTTCATTCTTAGCCATTTTTGTGTGTTTTGGGTCATTATCTTTATGGAGGACCCATGGATTATGACTAAGACCAAGCTTTCTGACACTGGGCAGCACATTTTAGAATGAATGTGTTGGTAGTCTTGAGGTGACATTGGACCCCCACGTTGATTCAAGACACCCGGTGCCAGATACAGCAAACCAAGCCCCAAACCTATTCCAGCCTCCTCCATGTTGTAGGTGTTCTTTTCTTCTATATTTAGTTTGATGAACATAAAGCTGATGTGACCTGTTGCCAAAAAGCTGTGTTTTGTCTCGTGTTTGGGTGATTCCAGTCTGGCGTTTTCATGATTTGATTTTTACCATGGTTAAAATAAGTAAACAGCAGTGAATGGTGCGATCTACTGATGACTTGTGCTGACCTGTGGTGCAAATTACAGGACAAACCTTGTGTATTGTGGTCAAACTATTTTCAGTGTTTTTTTTTTTTGAAGTGCTCTCCTTTTTGCTAAGGGCCATTTTCAATAGTTAGTTTTTTAAATACTTTTGTTGAATTGAATATCAAAAGCAATGTATGTTTTTTCTTGGCTAATTCTCAGTCATTTGTTTCTTCTTTTTCTATCATTTGTCAGTTTTCAGTTATTTCTGTTTTATTTTCTTTAACACAATGGTAAACACACTTTTCACCACATTTGTTCTTAACATAAGATGATCTCAGTTTAAACCTCTGGCGTGAATGGCAGACGATGACATACCCACAATACCAGGCCCTTATTTCGAAAAGCTTTTGTTAAACAAGAATTCAACTTCTAACTGCTTTGTTTTAAAAGCTGTTCATAAAAACCTAGAAATATTTAAAGTTGCTCCCTAGTTTCAAAGAGCAAAAAAAAAAAAAAAAAAAATAGATGCTCTTATAAACCTAACCCCCAGAGCAAATCAGCAAATGTGTCCATTAGCTACATCATTCTGATCCCTGTGAGAGTCACAGAGGGCTGAGCGAGTGGCGGGTCGCTGCAGCTACAGGTCTTTATTCCATCACAGAGACTCACACAGTCAACCGTGCTTGCTTTTGCTCACGCATGTGGCAAATTAACCCAACATTCTTGATCTTGGCCTGCATGGAAATTCTGTCACAGATGGTGTCTGTTACAGTGCCTTTAAACACACCACATGTCCATGGCCAGAAAATGCATTTTTTATTTACTACAAAGCCTTTATTTCAGCTAAATTGACACTTCTACGAAGTGACTTTATTTATTTTATCAGAAACTTCTGTTTCTTGTTAAATAAACATTTTCACAAAACTAGCTATCTTTATTTTTAGCTTTCCGCTAACATTTTGCTACCTTTAGCTTCTAGCCAACATTTCAGCTTTGATCTTTTTGCTACTTTAGCTTGAAAGGAATTTTGTAACCGATTAACTGAATTTTAGATACAGTCTTATATTTTACACATTGGGATCGATTAATTTACTTTAAACAGGAAGATAATCAGTATGTTTCTATGTAATCTGTCCCTTCTCAGCAGGACAAACAAGGATGTGTTGATATACGGTGTAACCGTGCTGATGTAAAAAGTGCCGTCCTCAGTGGTGTGACCAGGATGTTTGGGTTATGTTAGGTACAGGTAAGACTTAAGATGAAGGGGTCTTGAACATAGCCAGGAGCAGAAGACTTTTACACACAGAAAATGGTTCTGAGCAATAAAATTGATTTTTTTAGAGCCAAAGCATAAATCTTTTTAACTGATAATTCACCTGGTTTTCTGTGCAATTGTTCTAGTTTTCTCATTTTTGAACACTTCCATACAAGCTTTTACTTAACTTTTGCTTATTTTAGCTAGAACTTTTACATTTTTATCTTGTAGTTTGTGCTTTTCTCTTTACAATTTTTAGCTGCTATTCTGTTTTTTTTCTGTTTTAGCTTATTCAGCAAAGTCCTTCAGTGCTCAGATTGACACATTTTGTCCAAAATTGCAATTCCTTTAGTTACTATAATAACATTTTTGCCCTTTTTTGTCTGTTTATAGTCCAATTTTCAGCACAGCATTAATCTTTGGTACATTTCAGAACCGTCATGGCGAGGCACTGATTGAACACATACCAAAGCAGACTTTCTCTCTTCAAAATGTCAAACTGAAATTACATTGAGACTTGGCTGGAGCATGAGTGAACTATTTTAAACTTCCTCTCATTGATCCATAACCTGAATATTTTTGGAGAAAAGCAGTTCTAAATCCTAGTTTTGTTTTGTTTTTTTTCCAGTGAATAACAAAGGAAACAGCAGATGTGAGGGACTGGCCCTAAATATTAGTCTGCGATTAGTATCCCAGCAGGCTTAGCATTGTGTGTAAAAACCCTGGGCAGACCAAGCTGCTCATTACTTAAACTCATGTAAATGATTGTAACAAATAATGAAATAAAAAGGTTGTACAACCAAACTGCTGATCTAAATTTGCTGGAACTCCTGTGATATTTATCCTATTGTAGGCATTCATGTGTTTGTCTGTCCTGTTAGTAAAAATATAATGAACCACTACAGGTTGTAGACTGTCAGAAAATAATAATTAAAGGTTCTTCCACAACTTGCACTTAAAGAAAAAAACTGACTGAATTTGGTTTTAAAACTTTGATTTTAAGGATTAGAATCAACTCTGTCAGCAAAATATCTAATGAATCACTAAATAAATTTTATTGAAACTGTTAGAAATGGTTAATTATTTATTCAGTCAACCCAATTCAAGATGGCTGTCATAAACTCAGGAGAAACAGAAATTGCCATCAGTCAATCAATTTTATAGATATTAAGCTAAACTTTGATGTGGTAGGTGAGCCAAATAAACACCTAACATATTTAACTTCGTTTTACATTATTTGTTTGGTATCAACACAGTTTGACTGATATTACAATATCCTATGAATTACTGGAATTTATTTTTTGTGTAAATATGCAGCTGTCAAACTTTTGGAGTCACTCCAATGTAAGATGGTAACAAATCAACAACAGCAATCTACTGGCTATAACTCAGTCAGCTATAGCTAAAATGTGATGTAGTTGTTGTTTCCAAAAGATAATATGAGCACTAATAGATTGCATTACATTATTATTAATTGTTAGTATCAGTTCTGTCTAAATACTGGCAAATTTTCTTATTATTGTTTTTTTCAGAAAATAATCAGTGAATGAACATCAACATGTGATCAAATTTTGGAGTTGACACAGTTTTTTTTAAGTTGTTAATATATATATTAATATATATAATAATTAGTGAACACTAAATTGAACTTGACTAAATTTAAAGATATTTAACTTTAAATTTATAGATATTGAGCTAAAGTGTGGTAAGTTTGGTAGTGACTGACGGTCATCCTCAATACATAGTTTTAGGCATGAAAACATTTTATAATTACCTGTTGGTCTGATGGTGAAATAATGAGGATAGCATGAAAAATCTATAAAACCTAAAGAGAACACAGACCTAATTCTTGCTGTTTTTTATGAACAAGACAGACATGAATCAGATCACTATAATGTCTAACATAGTAGGAAGAGGGCAGCATTTGACATGAAACTCATGGAGAAATATTATTGTAAAAGCTTCAATTATCATTTGTATGATGTAGATTGTGCAAGAATAAAAGCTGCATTTTAGTCAAGAAAAAAAAAGCCACAAATAGTTAGATGAGTCACCGTTCCCCCTGTTTTTGTACCAGTGGTTGACTACATGTGTGTCACGCATGAAAAGAAATCCATTCACCCAAGTGCTCATTTCCCACAGTGAAGGCTTCTGTTGGGTCTGTTGTGGAGAGCATCCCTAGCCTGGTTTGCCTCCATTCAGTCCCCTGGCAGGCAGGTAAATGACAAAAACTACAATGTTTGTCAGAGAGATCACATTCCCCATGTTCTGCTACTTTTTTTTTTTCACCTCCGATTACTAAACAATTTAACAAGGCGATAAAGTCACAAACTCAAAGGCCACGACAACAAGCATGGCTGTTTTTTGCCACAGGCACGGAGCTCATGCTCACCACAAATTCTCAGCCATGCAGAACGCTACACTTGTTCAAAAACACAACTGGCACTCAGCTTTGAAGTTCAACTTCTTCCACTTTTTTTTCCCCAAGTGTCTCAGTCTCGTGGCCTATTGCCCTATTGAGACACTTACCAGTGTTTTGTCTTATGGGTGTGCAGTGCAACAAAATCAAGCAGCAAACTGTGAAGAAACTAACCTTTTTTTTCTAAAGAATATCATCCCTTCTTAATTTGCTATCTCTGAATGCTCTGTCCTGCGATATCAATTTTAAATATTCACAGGGATGACAATAATTCCCCAGCTGTTGACAGGGCAATTTGACGAGGCAGACAAACAATTCATATCACAGCGCAGTCATCGTAGAGTCAAAGCGATTAAATGGGCTTTTATGGGAGTGAGATACTGCATATTGGGCATAGCCGTTGCTCATCATACGTGCATGCAAATAAGGACGGTAACCGACCCTTCACACTCAGAGCGTGTCCTTTATTTAACAGACTGGCCGTAAAAATAATAAAAAAAAAAAAAAAAAATCAAATCACCAGATGTGAATCTGGCAGGCAGGGCACACTTGAGGATGAGTCGGTTAGGGCTTAAGAGCGGAAAGCGTTTGGGCTGCAGCAGCAGCAGCAGCAGCGATGTCAGTGCTGTAAATGCACTTCAACCCGAGCATTTTTCAGCACCACACACTGATGGACAGCTCCTGCTCACGTTTCTTTCTTAACAAACAAAAAAAAAAAACATGTTGCCAAAGCAAGTATTAAGACTTGTTAGTTTGCCTTCTAACCCACACAAGCTGTGGTTCTTGGCTTTTATATTTTATTTTATATTTTCTATATCCATAAGCATATATGAGAGCATATATATAGAATCTAAAGCTTTGGATCTGTGCATGCTCAAACTCAAAGCAGATGAAGCAGCCAGTTCACCTGGCCAATCCGGAGCCCCTTTTTGCTGCAAACGTGTATGCTGAGAATACCTGAACTGAATTTGAATTACCATATGACGTAGGCCTTTTTCTATCAGTAATGTCCTACTGGCAACAGGGACTAACAGTCTCTATGAAGCGCTCAAACACAGGATTTGTTGCACCACTTACCTCCACATTTTTTTCCTTCTCCAACCCCGCTGTTTTTTATCTGTCTATATTTATACATCTCTCTCTCTCTCTCTCTCACACACACACACACACACACACATTCACCCTCGAGAAAAATGCGACAGATCTCATGTTCTTTACAGAGAAATGAAATAAGGGCACAGGAAGAAGAAGAGGAGGGGGGAGAAAAAGTATCTTTCTATATATGTTGAAGTCTGTGAGGCAACAGCAAATCACTGATGGAACAAATGGCGATGGAAGATGGGACTACTCTACACAGGAGCCCAAAATGAATGAAACACTTACGCATTTTCTCGAATAAAGGGACTCGAGGGCGAGAACAGAACGGGGAAAATCAGCAGGGCCCCCGTCCACGTTTTCAGGATTTGCAGCGCGACCGAGACACAAATCTCCATGTGAAAGAGGGGTGGTGTGTGTGGAGGGGGGGCCGGTGGTAGAGAGAGAGAGGTGGAGGGGAGGCTGGAGGCTGCTGCAGTCCGCGTCTCTCTCTCGATCACAAGTCAAGATGCTCGCCTGCGAAAAACCCACTCAGGGAGAGTTGCGTGGATCTGCGGTGCGGCCACCATTCACCCTCCACGCGCGCGGATGGAAACCCCCCTCGGAAAAGCAGCCTCATAGCCTCCTGGACTTCATCCGTGTGTTC
This sequence comes from Anablepsoides cearensis, assembly GCA_032275365.1. NCBI lineage: Eukaryota > Metazoa > Chordata > Actinopteri > Cyprinodontiformes > Rivulidae > Anablepsoides > Anablepsoides cearensis. The sequence goes on from JAUBOC010000043.1 coordinate 27,156,885, forward strand.
CTCTGGACTGAGGAGTACAAAATCCTGCAGTTTTTTTTTTATTCTTTGCTTTATTTTATTTTTATTCTTAAACGGGCAAGTCAGCATAGGCCGATCCAGTCAAAAACTGCCTCCCAGAGGGAAAAAAAAAGAAAAAGAGAGAGAAACACAAACCAACAGGGGGAAAAAAACGAAGAAACAAAACTAAAACTAAAAAAGAAAGCTTAAAAAGAAGCCTCCTTCCTCCAAATCAAACGGAGATCGTGAAAGCCTTAAAATGAACATTTACCTATTTAAAGCACTGAATAAGGTCACAGCGCGGAAAGAGGTGTAGAAGCGTCCAACAACAAGCAAAAAAAAAAGGAGAGAGAGAAACCCCTTAGAGCGCGGATTGGATGAAATTAAGGATATCCGTCCCACTGCAACCATCACACGCGCCGCAGCATCAGTACCAATGGGTTGCCATAAGCGGCTGTGGAAATCGCAGAGCATATGGCACACAGCGGTTTCTGTCAAGTAGAACGGCGAGATTCAGGGTGATTTTTTTTTCTTTTTTTCTTCCTCCTCTTCCCCTCTCCGCCAAAAGCGATTAGTAATAACTCCGCGTGTCAGAGAGCGCGCGAGTCCGATGCGCGCGGTGAGGCAGCGGCATCCGTGTGCTGCAAAGAAAGCGCTTTTCCTCCCCTTCTTCTGTGGCTTTTTTGGCTCCTTAATGGTCCCCCAGCTCCCCGCCGTCCATGACTTGAATAGCGAGCGCGCTGAAATCGTCTCTAGGGGCGCAGATCTGCCGCGCGCGCGCGCGCGAGAGAGTGACTCACAAGCGTGGCTAAGTATAGGTATACGCGCACGTGTAGGCGTGTTCACGTATTGCCCAGGGACCACTTTAACTTTGACCACTTTTTTGCCTGCGCCTCTATCTGTCCATTTAAATCAGCCAGCCGTCGTTAATTAACAGGGATCAATAGCGTTAATGTTAGAAAGCAGCGGTCTGATGGCTCTGCGCGATTGTGTGTGTGTGTGTGCGTAACTGGAGTGCGCGTGCGCGTGTGATTCAGTTGTCGATGAGGTATGGTTGCCACCTACAGGCGTCATTCTCTATTCAGTCATCCAAAACGGACCATTTCCACCGTCAGTGTCCACAAATAAATTCCCTCTGAACATGTAGGGGTATTATCACTCCTCCGCCTTACAAGCGCTGGTAGAAAGGGTGCACGTGTGCACCACAGTCAGGAAAATACACCAGTACGCATCTTTAGTCTTGATGAACCAAGCCTTCTTCTAATCTCAAACTGCTGAGTTTAATCAAATAATAAACAACTCATTTAGAGTAAATAAAACAGGTGAATAACTCTCAGCTTTTGCTCAGTCTCTAAAATGGATCGGGTTATGACCATTTTTGTCATGGCTTAAGCTGATTAAAGGAAACTTCAAAAGTCATTCAGTAGATGAACAACCAAAGGTGTTTATTTGAAATTTTCAATGAAATCCATTCAGTGGCTCTCGCAAAATTTTGCTAAAAGACTAACAATATTGATGGCAAACAGTTGATGCCAAAGTATAAAACAAAAATATTGTGCTTAAAGTATGCGTTAAAGATACTGTTCACACACTACCACGCTAAAGTTTTATTCAATATCCGTAAAACTGATGGGAGTTATATCCAGTTTTTGTTTGTGACTCCAAAAGTAAATCTCTTCGAGATGTGAGCCCAATGATTACTCTGAGAGTTTCATCAAGCTCTATCTTGTGATAAAATATTTTGATAACACAAACATAGCTGACGGCAGGAGGTAGTAGTAAAGTTTAAATAAAAGATATTGTGTGATCAGTGCGTGCTCAGAGAATGTGTTGGGGATAACTTTCACCTACTAATTCTAGCGAGTTAGAACCACATTTGTACTTGCTATAGTTTTGCAGTGGGGTCTATCTTGAATTGGATAAACTCTAAAAGTCAAAGAGTTTTAGATGTCCAGCCAACCTTACTTTCTGAGAGTTAAATTCAAATCTGTCCGCATTCTTTCTAAGATATTTTGATTGCAGACACATGTAAAAACGCTATCACCTTCGGCAGTGGACAAAACTAAAACTTCCCGTCGCTAAAGTAAGGCACTCCGGTTGGTGCTGCCCAGAAGCTAGTAAGAGGAATTCAGACAGAAATGTGTGATTTCATTATATCTGATATGAACAGCCTGTCTCATTAAGATACATAATGAAGCAAAAAACAGTTGTAGATGAGTTCACACTGAGGCCGCGGCACTTCATGAAACTCAGAACCAGGATGAATCTTAGCCATCAGTCATAATGTCCTGATGACTTCAATGTCCCTATAAGGGAGCATCTATGTAAGTTTCAATGCATGTACAGTGGATTTGTAAATCCTAAAATTATTTTTCTGAATAAATACCAAACAATAAATGCAAAACTAAAGGACGGAGGGTTTTAGTTTGAACAGTTTGATGGTTATGAAGATGAGGTGGAATGCATGCCGTGGCCTTCACTGTCACCACATTAAATAAATGAACTCGTATAGGAAACTCTGGGCTGACATGATTTACAGTCCCCTCCATCACCATCATCAAAATGCCAAAGCAGAGCTGTAAGTCATGATTAACATCCTCATTAGTAATCCGACAGTAACTTGATGATACAGAAATGAGTAAAAAAAAAAAAAAAAACTCAAGTTGTTTTGATCAAAGTGCATGTTTTACACCTAGAATATTAAAGTGAACAAATTAAACCCACTTTATAAAGTCGGTTGACACTATATTCAATAAAATAAGAATAATGCGATAAAAAAACAAACTTGGTTGTAAATGTATTCTAGAAAAGGATTGCAGAGTTCAGATCCTGCATCAAACTGTAGGTCAACACGTCCATGAGTGTCAACTTCTTCTTGGCCGAAAGCAAATCGAAGCGAGTCGGCCAAAATTATCATCAACAAGATTGTTTTGTTCTTTTCCAGACAAACCATTGAGTAGTGTTTTAAATGAAGTATATCACCAGATAGAATACTAAACACCATTGTCCTGACAGCTTCTCCACCAGTGAGGCTGACTAATAATTAAATGATTAATTGCTATTCAGAATAGTTGCAAATGAATTGCCTGATGTGTTTTTCCCCTCTGTTATTCAGCTAATTGACTTAGCTCAGGAGAAAATATAGTTTGGTTTGAATGTCATTGAGATGTTGGATACTGGCAGATTGTAGCTTTCATCAAACTTAATGCCATTTCTGTTGTTCAAATTATGTGTGATCTACAATGTTTTACCATCTTTTGATCTAAGTATAGAATATGTGATATTATTGAGTATAATTTAACACAAACATCCATCTATTAGCTACACCCGATTCTTTCTTTCTGGGTTGCAGGGGTCACTGCTGCCTATGTCCAACAGTAAGTCAATTTGAGAAGATCTGCCAGTGGAATAAAACAATTAAACTAGAAATAAGGACACATTTCCAGGCTAAAAAGATCAATAATTCTAACACATTCGCCTCTTACTTAGTATTTCAGTCTCAAAATAAGATCAAATATACCTTTTGTCTGGGTATAAGAGTGCAAAATTGCTCAAATCTAGCTTCAAGGGTACAAATACAAACAGCATATTCCACTAAGTCAAAATATATTAAATAAAAGCTAAGCTAAAATTTAAAATTATTATTAAATTTTTTTTGGACCACTCTATAATTAGATAGCTTATAGAACCACTTTTAGCAGGAATTACTTGAAGTAGTCATTTTCAGTTTCTCTCACATGGAGGCATTCTGCTCCACTCTTCTTTTTTGTTTCAGATCATTGAGGTTTGCAGACCTTTTTTTTTAATGCACAGTTCTCTGAAAGTCCCGTCCCAGCATTGTGGTCAGAACGAGGTCTGGATGTCGACTGGGCTAATGCAACACATTGATTTGTTTATTTTTCTGCTATTCTGTTGTTGTGTTTGGGATCATTGTTCGGTTTTACAACTTGGTCCGGGGCAAACATTAGCTGTCAGGCAGATGGGCTCACATTTGATTTTAGAACAGTTTGGTTTACAGAAGAGTTCATGATTGACTCAAGAATTGCATAGATGTCCTCTGGCTGCAAAACTGGACTAAATTATCAGCCTTCCACCTCTGTGCTGACATGTGGGGTTTGTTCTGACATGCTGTGTTTAGGTTTTTACTGAAAGTGGCCTCATGTATTATGGCCAAATATCTCTACTTTGGACTCATCTGTCCAAAGGACAATGATCTAAAAATTTTGAGATCTTATAAGAGTTTCTTCTTGCAACCTTTCTGAACAAGCCATTACTGTTCAATCGTTTTCTAATACTTGCTCCATGAACTCTAACTTTTAACCTGCTAATCGATGCTTGTCTGAATTTTTGAGCATCACATGTCTGATTTTGCGGTGAATTTGCAGGGACATCTGCTTTCCAAAACGCTAGCAACTGTCTTACATGTGTTGCACTTCTCAATAATTTTCTCACTAAAGATTGATTGACTCTAAGATATTTCAAAAAGACCCATACCTCTTCCACACATGCTTGTCTGTGATTATTGATGATGATGTTCCATCTTGGTGTGTTATTACACATCTGTATTCTTCAAAGCAGCAAACTGACAAAACCTCTGCTTTTATAAAGGTGTTCACATTGATGATGATCAGTTAATAAAATACACTTAATCAGCAACACTTGGCTTCTTTTTTCACTCCTATATCCCATGGAATGCAAGCAAAATATATTTTTTTGTTTTGTTTTGATAAAAAAAAATAATGCCAAGGTGGGACCTCCTGCATGTTTTTGTACACTCAACATTAGAGGAAGAAACTACAGTATATACAGGTAAAGATCAGTCCAAGTTTTTATGTCTTGATAGGTAAACTCCAAAAACTACAAGAGGACATTGTTATTTTTATTATTTTATGACTTCATTAAAGCAGTGAAACATTTCCACATTTTTTACCATTAAAATGTGTTTAATGCACATCTTCAGTTTAGTTTTAATAGAATTATACTAAGATAAACATATCGCACACTAAAGCATACACCTACCATCAGGTCTTTACTCATGTAAGATAATCATAATGTTGACATAACTTTTTACATAAAAAACAATAAGAAAAAGAACAGGATAGTTATGTCACATCATTTAAAGCAATGTTGCAAGAAAATGTTAGCAGCTTAAACAGCAGTCTCCAACATAGTAAAATGGTAGACGTTAAACACAACATATTCTGACTGATCAGTGATAACTTTTGTTAAAAATGACTGAATCCTATTGATCAGCAAGCAAAAAACACAGAGTTTAATATTGTATGGTAAAAATATTTGTTTTGTATTTTATTTACTTTTTTTGGTTGCTCTATTCTTGCCATTTGATCCTTCACACACACACAACCCTAGTTTCCAATAGCAACGCCTTCTTCTGTTATTTTTCTAACGCCCTCATATCAGGTTTGCATTTTCACCAAGTCCCAAACCATGACAGACATTTGAATTTGAAACCTGGAGAAAATCTCTGAAGAGATATAAAGCAATCAAAATATATATTTTTCCCCCACCCAAAATAGGAGGCAGTCTCCTGTCCACTGAGGTAAAATCCAATGTTTGATCAACAAAATGGGAGGAGAGTGCAAGACAATTTACTCCTGCTTGGTTTTTGTCCACGCAGTCACTCCAGAGTGGTGGAGTTTGCACTGAGTCACCTGACAAGGCTCTCCCCCCAGCATGACTGAAGGATTAGGTTCTGGTATTCCTCTTTCAAACAAGAAATTATGATTCTTTTATCATTAGTCATTACACAGGTTGACTGAAATGTGCTTAGTCGAGGCCACAACCCAGAACCAATTGAACCAGGAGCAAAGTGTCCTGGACAACAGCTCCTGGGGTCCTTGAGGCATCTACAGTACATATACCCCCTCCACCATGGCCAGGTGGTGATTCATGCAAGGGTGAACTATTCACTGAGCGGTAGACAATTTATAACATGAGAAAAACCTTACAGTATGTCTCTGTTTTCAGCAAGGCTGGTTTTTGTCAGACCTAACCTTTAAACAACTCTCATAAAACACATTAGGTGTTTTCCTTCTTTTGTGAAAGTTAGCACCTTCTCTCTTTATGCATAGGTTGTCAAAACACAAGGCAGTTATTTAGGATATTTAAAAGACTAAACGAGTTGAAGTCTCATCTGAGGTTTTTACATTGCCTTAGATACAGCTACACAAGTCTAGACCTTGTTGATTTTACAAAAGCATTCTCTTCATAAATAATTACTGTTAACTTCATAATCACCCTTCATGCGCTGCATTATGTGACAACATTCCCTAACCAAGAACTTTCCTCTGCAAACACTAGATATGCATTTGATTCATTGGATATTTAGCTCTCAGCATTTTCGTTACGCTTTGATGAAAAATGAATTTTAATTCCTGGATCTCCCAAGCAGAAAAAAAAGTAAAATAAAAGCAAAGGGAAAGAGGGGGAGGGCTGCACCCTCCTTGTGTCTATAAATGAAATTCTCAGCAGATCTGCACCATCAAATCAATGCTAACCATGTGCTTTCTTCAAAAATGTATGTGCTCATTATGTTTTTCATTTAAGAGCAATGTAAATGTATCTCAATCAAACCTGTTTAAAATTATACAGCAGCAACACTGTCAATGCAAGCAAGTTCTAGCCCATGTTTCTTTTTTGTCAGTGCATGCATCAAAAATTGAAGAATAAAATGTTTTTGAAGATGCTTATTATTTCTGTTTTTATGCAAACTTCAAAGCAGATATTCTCCTAAATGGGGCTTGTTTTCCTCTTTAAGGAACTTCATAAAGTATCCTTTCATGGACTACGTATGGGCTTTGCACAGATGATGGGTAAACACCCCCCACATTATAATAAGGCAAAAAAAAAAAAAACTTGGATGGATGTGAGTTTACTGTAGCAAGCTCTTTGTGTTTTTTCATGCAATACAGTCTTAACAAAAGCCTCTCATTATTTGGTAAATAAACAAATAAAATAAATAACCTTTTGCCCATTTGTTGAATTTCGAACAGGAGTTTTGATTGCTACATTGTCTCAAATATAATTTATTTGTGTCTAAAAAAGCTGTGTGAATGTGACTGGATACAACTGGGTCATGACTTCCTTGTTGCTATACAGCAATTGCCAGTTGCACCCATGGGCTTTAGCTGAGCCCACCTTGTTGTCATGTCTGTATGTTCTTTCCGTGCGTGCATAGATTTTCTCTTAGCACTCCAGTTTCCTCCCATGGTTCAAACGCATACACATTAAATTAACTTTAAATTGTCACTAGTTGAGAAAGTTTGTCTTTTTGTGGCCAGTTCAGGGTGGACCCCACTTTTTACACAAAATACACTGGAAAGAAGCAACAGCTCCCCCGCAACCCTGCGGAGAAAACTTTACAACTAATTACATTTTACAGACAGCCTGAGTCAAGATGGATGCCACGGCCATCTGACCTAAAAAAATCTTGCATGTGGCTACAACTGAGCCAGTTTGAAAAGACCTCACAGTTGGCGTGATGGCTGATAATTCACAATGTTGAGCAACAACAGGATTAAAGATTGTTGTCTAATGTTTTACCGTTAACAATATGGAGTCAGCTCTTCACAAAATATGTCATTACCCACTTGATATAATTTAATGCAATTTTCAGGAAATAATCATTGATTGTACATTTACATGTAATTAACTTTACTTGTAAAGTTAATTACTTGTAAATGTAATTAACTTTATCAACCATTCAACTCAGTAGAGAATTGTCACCAGAGCCGGCTGACCATAGAAAGTCATTTAAATCACAAAGTCCAAGCGCTACTAATCATGCAAGACCTTTGCTTAAAACCTTATCATTAACTGATATTGTCAACCTTATTTGTCTCTTGCTAAAATATCTCATTATCCACTAGGCAGAAATTAATGTTTTTTTAGAAATTGGACATTTTATGTACATCTACAACTGATTAACTTTGGGGGTCAGTCCTATTCAAGATGGCCACCAAAGCTTGTCAACAATAGCCAACACAAAAATGAATATAATTCAGCCAGTTTTACATAAATTAATTTAAAATTTGATGTGAAACTAGCAGAGTCATTCTCAGCACATACTTTGGACATGACATTGTATGTTATTTTCAAGGATTGACAAAACATTTTGCATCGTTAGATGATTTCAGTCCAAAACTATGACTTATACAAGAAATACATGTTCCTTCAAATATTCGGTTTCAATGGGAGACAGGTCTGGACTGCAGGAAGATTATTCTAGTACCCGCACTCTGTCACTATGAAGCCACTATTCATAATTTGTCTTGACATTGTCTTGCTGAAATTATTTGTTCCTTGCTTGTGAACAACTGATCCTTTCAGGGATGCTCCCTTTATACACAATCATGACACTCACCTGTTTTCAATTAACCTGTTCACCAGTGTTTTCTGTCCCAGCCATTTTTAAACATGTTGCAGGCTTGAAATTCAAAATGAGTGAATATTTGCAAATCACCCATAAAGTGAATGAATGAAATATACTTTATTGATCTCATGTAGAGAAATTATAGTATGTAACATAAAATATATTGTCTTTGTAGTGTATTCAATTAATATAAGGTGAAAAAATGATATTACAATTTGATTTTCATTTATTTACACAACATCCCAACTTCATTGGAATTGGTGTTCTAAAAAAAAAGAGCATTTGACTAACACTGCCTTTATAGAGTATCGGATTTATTTGATTAATTGCTTTATTATCATGTTAGTTATGGAACAGAACGAAGACCCCAGGCTAATGAGCAGATTAGGTAAAAACATTGAATAAACATAGAAAATGATTTGAATGATAACAAGTGGTACTTTTTGGTGAAGAGATCAGAAACAGAGTTGACGCATATGCACTCCCCACAAGCACACACACACACACACACACATTGGGAAAAAAATAAACTGGGTTCTGTGAGCAGAGGGAGCTCTTGTCTAAAGAGGTCACACACTGCATACTGAAGCTAGTGGGGTTGAAGTTACATAGTACCTTCTTTATTTATTTTAGATTTATACATTGGTGTGGATTATATAAAATAGCAAGTATTCAATCTAAAATAAAAAAATTGAAAATGAATGTCTTAAAATTTATACTGCTTATAGTGAGCATAATTTATCTTTGCTGATGATTTACTGTTAGGAAAACCCTAAGAATGAGATTTTTTTTTTAAATATGATAATATATTTTTTAAAGCAGCAATGAAAACTCTGTAATGGTTCATTGGAAACATACAAAAAGCTTCTCCTGATGAATCTACATCAGGATTTGTGTTAAAAAATACGCAATTTTTCATGTTTGCTTCTTTGGGAATGTGTTCACTCTTCATAAGAAGCTGTATTTATGAGTTGTTTGCTTGCAGAAAAGCATTATATAGGCTAATGAGGCCACATCAAAAATCTCTGAGTTCAAACTGCTTCCGCTAATGAACATCAAAGAATGCCAAGTGAAGAAAGTGTGGTCTCCTGCAAATGTCTGTTCACACTGGTGGGGATTATTTCACATGAGGTGTGTTTTAACAATTTGAAATCCTCTCAAGTGGTGTTCGGGGCGGGTGTACGACACAAAATATGATGCAATAAGCATGTTTGTAAAGTCGCTGTTTTGTTTGCAACATGAAACGGATGGAAGACGAGGCCCGAGTCGCTCCTGATGATGACCGTTTTCTGTGGTGATGTCTAAACTGCATTTAGCCACAGCGTGGACAAACAAGAGGAAACTAACAGACAGGCGGGCAGAGAGGCAGCTATCCTCCTGAGCATGCACAATCGCTCACCGTGAAGTCTTCTGAGAGTTAGCTGCTCTGTTCGCACATGAGCTCATTCTGACACCTTTGAAGAGTTAATGCTACAAAGATGGCTGAGCAAACTGCAAAAAATGCATGTTTTGTTTGCAGCTGACATGTACGTGGAATAAAATGTAGATTGTTATGCCATACGAGTGTGAAAGCCATACGTGTGTCTGCTTTATGTGACGCTACAGTTTGTCAGTGAAAGCAAGGAAAAGGAAATCAACATTTGTGAGACAGAGTGTGAAAGTGTATTTCTGAAGCTGTGTTGGAGCTGGTAATTCTGTGTTGCTGAATAATGGAGCAACATGATGTCGAAATGAGGAAGCAGATCTCAAGGCAAGTGTAACCACTGACAGTAAAGACAAGGTGACTGAAAGGAACAACTTCACACTCCACACAAAACTGTATTTGTCCTGACAAACTGTCAGTGATTTACATTACTTACAAATGCGTTTATAAATGATGTTAGCTACTTGACTGCTCAACATAAAGGCAGGGACACATTTTTTTCCCCAAAAATACATGCAGGGCTCCTACGCATATTCCATTTAGAACATTCTGCACTTTCATTTTAACTTCAAACCAGTTTTGATATTAAACTCATCTTTATGGTGATTCACCTATCTTGGAATTGTTACCATTTTATCAAATATAAAAAACTAATCATTTGGGAAACCTGTGTTCTTACTTTTACTGAAATAAAGCTTTATATAAGTTAACACTGGGCTAAGTCAGGACTGAAATGCTGCATACTGGAAATGTAAAAAATGATTACTGGTAACTAGTTATGCAGTCACACTGAGTTAAAGTTTAAAGGGATCTCTGCTGCTAGCAGCTATATCCACCCTGAAGGTTAATCTTGGACAATATCTGATGATTGTCTCTTTTAAATGAAACCAGA
>JAUBOC010000043.1:27285209-27296667 GCA_032275365.1 Anablepsoides cearensis
ATGAGTGTATTCACACCTGCATAAAAGGTCCGGACCAACGCTGGAAACGAACTCTGCTTCGATTAAAGCGAACCAAACGTGCAGGTCTGAATACGACCTTAAATATAATATAATAACAGTTGTTTTACTGCATTTTCTTGCATCTTAAAGACAACTTGTTAAATTTACAGGGTTTTAGTCTGGTATGTTGTGTAATACCTCCTTAAAAGATTAAATATTTGATACTGTTGGAAAAAATAAGGGCGGGGAGTAATCCTTTTCTTTATTGTTGAACTGACATGAACAGAAAAGGTGCAGAGTAAAAGAAACATGAAAGTTAAATCACAGTATTACAATGTATTTTAACCCCAAAATATCCTGAAATGTTTTACAAAAGTAACTGATTCACTAATAATAGACCTAAAGTTACGCCCTTGAACTTACTAAACCTGACCAACTTGAGTATGTGATAGAAAAAGATAAAGCAAAAAGTGTTGTAAAGCAGATCAGTGGTAAAAAAGCTGCTTGACCTGTACAACAAGTTTGTCCAAGTGATCAATTCACTTAAAAGCTGCCCACAAATCAGCGTAATAAACAGTGTGATGTCAGCTTGTTTAATTACGCAACTTATCTAAAGCTAATTATTTTTACTTTTTCGTAATATTAGTACTTTCTGATTTCTTGCTTTTCTGATAATACTTTTGTTACAGATTGCAGATTGTTTTCATCTGTGCTTTTTTTATTTTTTTTAATTGGCTCATGAATAAAGGCTTTTTTGATGGATCATTTGAATGAACTGTCTGAAATATAATCATAAAACTAAATTTTGAAGCACTTTTTTGGGCAGCAGCAACAAAAAAAACTGATTTTGAGCAAAAAACACCTTATACTATTTGAAGTTTCTTCTTTATAATGACATTAAAAATTATTCCTCAAAATTACACAGAATTAGGATTCAGACCAAATCTCATAACCAACAAGACAAATTAAGTCATATCTCTGGATCCACGTATGACATCAGAATGATCCAAGTATCAAAATGTAGCTTTTAAAGTCAGGAATCTGGAAATGTGATGAGGTCATTTTTACCAAATTTAACTTAATCCTTATTTCGATATGATGGCTCATTTATAACTCTAGGTGAAAAGAAACTAACCCAAACAAGTAATATTGATAAATAAAGTAACATCAAAACTTTAAATATGCTTATTGTCAAATTACTTATAAGTTATAGTACAATAGTAAAGAGTAATGTTCGATACTGCCAATTTTCTTTCTGATACTGAGTTAAATTTGGCTGGTATCGACGATACTGATCCGACACTGATACTTTGTGATAACACACATGTCTGGTGGATTGTCTGGTAAGTCTTAAAAAGTAGTGTTCTTCAAATAACCACTTTATAAATAATAGCTACATGAAATAGTAATTTATTTAACTTAAATGTCTTTCCAACCCTATTTGTTTAGCAGTTTTGTGAAGTCCTCATCTAAAATGTAATTACAGACAGTCAGACGAAGCAGATTTTATGTCAAAATGACCTGCCATACGTCCAAAAACTGAGTGACTGAGCACGTGCCACTGTGCTTATGCATTATCCAAGTGGAAGAAAAAGTAGTTCCCTCCAACCACATATGATTTTAGACAACATTTGAATAGTTTAGTTATTTTCCTGTTAATGATATACATTATGTAAAATAACTGAAGTATCAAAGTATCAATGTTTTGATTTTAGAATTGATTCTAGTGCATAAAGTTCTGTAGATCTGCACAGTTTCTTCTTTCAATGTCATTACTGTTTTACTTACAGCTAGTGATGTAAATCCACAAAGGACATCACCAAATGATAAACTAAAAGAGTTGTCTGATGCATCGTGGACTAAAGTCATGTTTTGTTTTGTTGTTTTAGTTTACTTCAAAAATAAATAAATAAAATAAGATGTGGACCTACCCAGTATGATCCCACAGCAGACCAGAGCTTGCAGAGACGTGGTCTGTTTCAGGAGAACATACGATAAGAGCACATTAAAAACGGTGCTGAGGGAGCGGCCGACCGTGTAGAAAGCCACCCCAAGAAGTTTCAGACACAGGTTGTTGAAGGTGATCATGCCGATGAAGACGATCGACAGCGGCAGGACTTCCCGGGACGTCTTCATGTCGAACTTGACCGACGGGAAGTCGACAGCCCCGGGGCAGAACTTGGACACCAGCTGCATGAGCCAGCACAGGCCCACAGTCACCACGCACTGGTAGAAAGTGACGAACAGCGGCGCGTCCAATTCTCGGTAGTCCAGCAGGTACTTGTTGAGGAACACCATTGTTATCGAGACGAACCAGTAGAGTGCGACCACAGCGGCTATCCTGACTGCACGGAGCAAAAACGCCTCTTCTTCTCCCCTTTCTTCCTGGTTCGTCCCTTCCGAGCCAGACAGAGCCATCCTTAAGATACCGGAGCGCTTCAGCTGTGTCCTGTTCATGTTCGCACACAGATAAAAAACAACAACCTGTTAAAAACTAGAACATTTACAGAACCTGAAGTCAACGTAATGGCAACATGACTGCGGAGTTCCGCTACCGGCAACAATAAACTCACTTCCGATCTGGGATTTTCAAAATAAAAGCCAAATATATTTTAACAACCCCAGTTTTACTTCAAAGAAGTACATTTCCATGGAATTTTTTATATATATATATGTTTTTCTAGGAATAGTACAATGTATAAAATCTATAGTAAATCCACAGCAGTTAAGCAGTTTATGTGGTTCTCATAAAGAAAAAAATAAATCAAACACTAGACATGATACATCAGCGAATTAGGGTATGTCAGTAAGTTTTAGGATCTAAAGTTCGTAAGCTGTTGCAGAAAACCACAAATCATTGGGAAATAAAAATAAGCAACTTTTGATATTTGACAAGATAACACAAATGGATTTAATTGTTTGCTCGGATTTCCCCTGACAATACGTATATCCGCCTTACTGGTTGAAGTCAAACAACCCAAACCGGAAAGATCACCTAACAAGTTACCTTACTTCCTTATATAAATTCGTTGGATTAAAAAAAAGAAAAGAAAAGAAACACTAATTTACAAAAATATATGTTTTGAGATAAGAAGTGTCCTTGTCTTTTTTTATTAGAATTCATTGTGCAAAACTCAGTACTACTATTTACTATTATGTTGTAATAATCGACAACCAGCCAGAATTGAAAAAAAAAAAAAAAAAAAAAAAAAAAAAAAAAAAAAAAAAAAAAAAAAAAAAAAAAAAAACTATTCACATACCTGTTTTTTTCTCATATATTTTTTTTTTTTTCGAAATGCTCTGTATCTGTATCCGGGATGAAGAAAACATATGTCACTATCAATCCGTCTAATAATCTAGCCTCATGATCTGTGCTGGTGGCGTTTGTACACCTGTATTATTGAAATACATTTATGTGAAGGGCTGGGAGCAGAGAGGAATGGGGGCGGTTCTTGAAGGCGCACCATAGTAAAAAACGTCACCAAAATCCGGAAGTTAATCTTCGAATGTTTCAAAGTAAAAGCCCAAAATATGTATTTTTAAGCCAATTGCATTTCAGTAATTAGTTGCTATTAAAACAAAGAGGGCTATTTATTCTTAATTAAACAATAAGGAATCCACTAAAAAGCATACACTCAAATTTTAAGATCACGTTTCATTTAAGTTGTTTATTTTTCCCTTAAATGTGATTACATTATTTGTGTATTCTTATAAAAACAGAATTCAAAAGCTAAATCTAAAATCAATTTTGCCACATTAGTTGTTATTAAAACAAATATAAATCTGTAGCATATTCATCAAACATTTTAAAATATTGTTTTTGTATTTAAATAAAAATATTTTAAATTAGACCCCCCCCCCCCCCCAAAAAAAAAAAAAAAAAAATAATAATAATAAAAAGTTTTGTAATTAGTCATAAAATATCAATAATAGGAATGAATATTGTTTCTTTATATTTGTCATTTAGAATGTATCTCCTATCTGTGTATTTTTCTATTGTCCTTACAGGATTTTATTATTATTAGATAACTATGGGCACCATGGGCATACCTGGTGACCTATACCTGCCTGGTACTTATCCTGTAAGTACAGTCTATGTACACTCAGAACCAGTATTATGCATTGCTTTCAAATTATCATCCCATTTATTACATTCAGCTTACAATTGTGCTGCCAACTAAATAGGCCAACATAATTAAGTTAGCTATTGAAAATTAAGCTCATGGCTCAAGGTTGGGTTTTAAAAATCACATTTATGTATTTGCATGAATAAAGTATTATGGAAATTCAATCAATAGACTCTATAAATGAGCAAGTCTGAGCACTCGTAGGAGGGCTATTTGGTTATCTACTTCTTATTTAAAAAATAAGGTATGCACTAAACAGCATAAACTCAAATTTTAAGATCATGTTTCATTTAAGTTGTTTATTTTTCCCTTAAACATGCTTACATTATTTGTGTATTCTTATAAAAACAAAATTCAAAAGCTAAATCTAAAATCAATTTTGCGTCAGCTCTCATGTTTCTGCTGCATTTTCTTCTATCACAAATGTCTTTGTTTGAGACATGAGCTGTTAGTAATTCCAGTAACACCTGCATGGTAAGCTTCCAAAGTATCAGTAAACAAAAAATGTGCATCTGAACAACAAAACCTTGTTTCTAAGACGTTCCTGTCTTTGTATTGTTTCTCAAAAGCAATCCAAAGTGTTTTGTAGGTTATGACAGCAGGTGGCAGCAACTTATCATCAATGACTTTTTTTTTTTTTTTGGCACCATCTGCCACAGAAATATACAATTAGTAAGTTAACTAAATTGACCATTTGTGACCATCTTTAACAAAAACTAGGAAAATATTTTTTTCTGTAATTGATTCATAAGACAAGCAATTAAAACAAATATGAATATTGTCCTTTTCACTGGCTTGTTACCGGCAGCAGCTTTCATCTCATGCAACATGCTGACAATAAGTCTGCTGGTCATTTTAGTTCAAACTATTTTCTATCATTCTATTTCCTGTGTAGGAATGAGGAAGAGTGCAAAACACAACCTGATGATTTGTGTGAATAGTGTGAATAGGTGAATGTCACATTATTATATGCTTTGAATAACCTTTTTTTGATGTCTATACACTTTAAAGGGGAAAAAATGTTTCTTTCATGCTTTACTGATCAGACTTTTTTTTTGTCAAACTCCACGACTTCCTGCTGTCATTGTCCCCATCTTCCACAGCTGTAAGCTTGTTCACTTGCTGGAAAATTGCCCTGCTTTTCTCCCCCTCCCCTCCTCTCTATCTTTCCTTCCTTGTATCTTCTGCGACATAACACTGGTGTACGTCTGTTTGACGCTATGTACGCTGTGTAGGAAGTCAGCAAAGGTAAAGCTTCATCTCCTTCAAAGAACACATGGGTGGTATTTTGGAGGGTGGAGAAACACCCGAATCAGCCTATACAAGACATGCACAGAGGGTGTCAAACTCTTCACTCTGCTTCTTCAAGTTTAGGAACAGCAGAAACACTTTGCTGCTGTCAATCTCATCATTCAAGTAAAGACAAAATGTTCTTCTTCACTGATCTTGAACAGCTAGAAAGATTTGTCACATTTCACCTGTATGATAGGAAAAGGCTGAGATGCATACTGGTTAAAAAAAGAAAACAGTTACTAACGAATAGTTTAAAGCACAAAAAAAAACATGACAGAAAAACAAACAACTACAGACTCAAACCTTTATTTATTTATTTTTTCATGTCACTACAGAATATTTTCTAAACTTTACCAAGTTGGGGGTATTATGTATTTTCCAGGCAAATATAGTTCAATTCTATATCACAATCAGCTTGCTATGCTACCTTCAGCTGTTACTGTATGAAACATGCTCAAAAATAAATTTGACTTCACAAGCTGCAGCAGGTAAGTTTTATAAAAATAAATGAAAAAACTTTCAATATGTCCTCACAGATGGATAGGAGACAGACAATCTGTGAAAAAAAAGAAAGCTCCTCTGGCTCCTCCCAGTGATCCTACAGAAATACTTGCAGAAATACACCACTCCCAGTCAGAAACAGCCGATCAGCTTCCTAACGTTTTGTCTGCAGACTGATTCTCTATTCCACAAAATACAAGACAATAACTTATGTACAACAAACGTTTTGGTTACGCCCATCACCTCAGTGTGTGATTATGCAGAAAAAACTTATGCAGATTTTATTATTATTATTATTATTATTATTATTATTATTATTATTATTATTATTATTATTATTATTTGTTTGTTTGTTTGTTATTATTATTATTATTAATATTATTATTTTTAAAAGATCAGCGCAGCAAAAGATCAGTTTTGTACTTCTTAGACATCTCATTCAATGAAACAGTCTCGATTGTGAATTAGCAGTCATTATTTGCCTGATAAAAATCAAACTGACCACACCCACATAGCAGCTACTTAAAAAGAAACCAGTCAGATCTGATTTAATAGTATAATCATGGGAATGAGTGTCTTTTTTTGTGTTTCAAACTTCACACAGAAGCTATTAGAACATTCAGAGTTGCTTTTACCCAATGCTGATGTATTCTGTGCAGCCCTAATTCACAGTGACTTCCTGTCAGGGAGTTCCTCTGTTTCTTTCTTATTTTATTTTATTTTTGTAGTTTTCCCAGGTCTTTGGAGTCTCCTTGGCACAAAATAAGCTCCTTGCACTTTCTGAAATTATTCCACGCAGTCTTCCACCATTTTAAGTGAAATGGCTGACATACAGCAGCATTTCCCCACACCCCCCAAATAAACGAGGAGCCAGCTTGCTTTTAAATTTGTCGGTTTGCTGACAAATGGGTAATTGGAGGAGCAAACAGACTGTTCTTTGGCCAAAGGATAATACACAATTCTTTCAGCAGAAGTACTGGTCTGTATTATAACGAATGCCATTATCACTTGTTGCGACAGCTGAAACAAAACTGTGATGTCTGACCCAGTGCCACTGCTGTGCTGCTTCATAAATAACTGTTGTTTATAAAAAAAAATCTCCCTGATAAATATTAAGCCCGGTAGGCTGGGCTGTGTGGTAGAGTCAACAAGGGATCTTCATTCCCATCATATAAACCTCCCTCACGGACCAAAGATATTCTCCCGGCATACTGCTTTTAAGACTTTGATCTCCCACTGGTTGTAAGAAATTCTGCTTCTTTCCTGTCTAGAAAAAAGTAGTAGTAAAAGGTCCTGTTAAAGAACTCTCTCTAAAATTGGAGTGTCGGGGGAAAAAAAAGTGTGATAGACAAAATCCATAAAAATATAACAGCAAATCATAAACTTTACAGTTTATGTGTGCTGCAGGGTATGACTAGCAAGTTTTGAAAGGTTGCTGTTAGTTTATAGCCGTGTGTGTGTTTCCACAGCAGTAATACAGTGAATAGCCTTAAATAAACAGTACAGTTTGTCTTCCATTAAACTGAAAAAAAAAACAAAAGTTCAAACTTTTTCTTACTTTTGATGGTGGGTTCACAGAAATAAAAGTAAATAAAAAGAAAGGAACAGAAAGCAATAAATGCTATACTTAAGCTCAGGGATAACTGTAGAATTTGTAGAATTTACAGTGTTTCATTCCAACTAGCTTTTATTTTATAAAAGACTCATCATTTTAATCCACTTGGCTGAGTAGGTGCTTGAGTTCTGATTTCTAAAAGTGACATGTAGAAATAGTCAAGTTACTCAACTCTATATTGCCCCAATATAGCATAAATGTAATTAAAGAAAATATGGTGTATGTATACAATTACATTTTCTCTATGTTTAAATCACATGACTGTGGCTTGTACAAGAAAGTTATGGAAGGGTTGCCAACACAACTATAAAAGGGCTATATAAATGCAGTCCCTTCTGCATATTTGAGTTTATGTCGGTGAAGCCGGTTGGCATAAAAAAGGATGTCTTCTGAGTGCATCTAAAACATCGGAAAGGTCTTTAATTGAAGGGATACTTCCTTGGTCATTAATAGCACATAAAACATTCCAACGTTTTAAGACTTTTAGAGCCCACTCAGGAGGGCATCTTCCCTAATAACTAAGACTATAAAACATAAATGAGCTATCCTCTCAGAATTAAACAGCGACATAAAGTTTTTATGGATTTTTTTTAATCACTCCGTATACAGCAACCTGTCGTCTTCTCAGCATACATGCAGACGTCCCATTTATCTCTGTCAGGCTGACATGGTTTTGCTTAGCAGGCTGCAGAGGAATCTAGATCTATGCCATCAGAGACCAAGGTGATTCAGATAACTCAGTCTTCCTTGGGGAACTGCAGAGGGAGTGTGCAGCAGTAAGATGACAGTGGTGCCGCCAGTTCGATTTGCATAGTCTTTGCAATGTACATCTAGCTAGTTCCCTCCCTGCCACATTTTCTTCAATTTACTGCTGTTACATGTGTTTCTATTTTTTTACACTACTTATTTTTTCTTTTAGGTTTTATTTGAATGAACATTGATCCCTTTTTCTGCCTGTTTTGGGCTTGTTGTAATCAGATTAGTAGATTGAATAATCTGCATAGTACTGTGGCCAACAGGTGCAAACATGCTGCAAGTGAAAAAAAAAATGCTAACAAAAATAAAAAAATAATACAAAATGCTGCAAACACAAAAACAACTGCAAGTAAGAAATTCTGCAAATTTATAAACACAAAACAAAAGTATGCCAGACCACTAGATACGCAACCACTAACTCATATGGGACCAGACCCTTAACAAAGTCGAGATGCAGGGAAAAAAAGGAAGCATTAGAAGATGAAAATAAATCAATTAAAATATGAATTGGTTTTCTTGTGGTCATTGAAAGAAAAAAAAATGTAAAACTGAATTTTGATAAAAAGGAATAAAATGATTTTGATAGTGCTGTTTAAATAAAGTAATAGTACATCATGTGTTAGAGTGTTGAGCTTTTCCTTTTTGATAATAATAATCTGTGATAATTATATATCATTAAACAAGAGTTTTTAACAGTTTAATGATTATTTTTGTTGTTTCATCCACACATTAAGTAAAAATGGTGATTAATATTTAAATTGGACTGAGCTCTTCTCTCTGCAATGGGCCATGGACTTCCTGACCATCAGGCCACAGTTGGTGAGAATCCACAACGTCTCCTCATCCACCATAGTTCTCAGCACTGGTTCCCCACAGGGCTGTGTGCTGAGTCCAAAAACAACAACAACATGTGCCTAAAGTGAGGAAGACAAAGGAAAAAATGATGGACTTCCGGAGGGACAGCAATTCCCAAACTACCCCTGCACATCAGAGAATCTGCAAGTACGCATCTGAGCAATGACAGGTTTGGTCGGGAAGACAAACCAGTGGCTCTATGGCTTAAACAGGTTGGACTCAGCTCAGTCCTGCACAGTTTCTACAGGAGTTTGGTGGAGAGTTTTCTGTGCTTCAGGATCAACGTGTGGTACGGAAGCTGCGCTGCTGCAGATAGAAAAACCCTGCTGAGGGTGGTGAACTGTCGGAGTCAGTCTCCCCACCCCCACTGACATCTACACCTTCAGATACAGGAAGAGGGCCCCCTGCATCATTAAAGACCACACCCACACACACACTTTCTGCTCTACAGGTAGGAGGCTGTAGAGCATTAAGTTTAAAACCACAAGACTGATGCTGGGTTCCATTTACATCATATTCTGAAACTGGGAAGTGGTAGTGATTTAATTTCCCAACAAACCATATGTAACTGCATTCCAGTTAGCCAGGTGACTGTATTGCTTCTGCTAACCTAGCTACAACACTGCTACAATATAAACAATCACAAAAAGCGAGCTCTATTATGTACATTATGTAAATAAAAATAGATTTTAATATGCACATAAAACACACTACATGTGCCAGTGATTAAACATGCACAAACACATTAAGAACAACAATTAAGAGTGAAAATTACAAAGTGAATTTTCTAAAGCTGTGAGGAGCCACCATCTTGAAATCAAAACTGGAGATAGTTGCAGCCACTACCACTATACGAATAGAATTTACCACTGGAGGGGGCGTTCCAGTTTAAATTTATGAGCAAGAAAATTTCCACTTCCCAATGCTACTGGATCACAGCATGAGAAACAGCGTCATTCCAGAAGCTATAGGACTAAGCATTAAATGGGAGGAAAACTACAACACGAAAACAAATACTGTAGTTGTCACTGATGTAACTTGAATGTTTACTGTCATTTTATTCTTCCTGTTGTTAACCATTCATGCTGCTATATTGTGTATACAGCTCACAATGTCACTGTAGCTCATGTGATTGCCTCTCTCCCTTCTCTGATGCCATTACCACTGTTTATGACTGTTTTTACTATTTTCCCCATTACTATAAAGCTTTGAGGTTAAACCGGGACTGTGGCCATGGAATTTTGTTCCTTGTCATGTAAACATGTGATGTGAATGGCAATAAAGTCTCCTTGATCCTTGATATGAGTTGGTAGTCAAGTCTGGCACACCTGCGTTTTGGAGTTTCTCCCTTGCAGCTGTATTTGTTCATTGTAGCATTTTCCTCCTGGTGTCCTCCAATGTGTTATTAATGATATGGCTGATCAGATAGTCTCATAATAAAACTGAAAGGAAAGCAAAAAGCAAACAGTTACATCCAATCCTCGTGGCATTGTTCTGGATAAACTAATTACTTCCGGTGAATTAACTACCTAATTCTCACGCGGGCTGAGCAGAACCCAAAACAAGCATCCCATAAAGGTCACCAGCAGACCACCTCATCGAGTGACTCACTGATTTCAACATTGCTAATGAAGCTTTAGTGGTTGTGTGCTGCGCATTTGTGTTTCCACTCCCCTGCACTGCTGCACAAAGGGTTGGTTAATTATCACCTTTGTTTTAAATTGTTCTCTCACCAGCCGAGAATGTGCTGTTAGTGAGTTGAATTAGCTATTTGAGTTAGATCAATAAAAAAAAAAAAAAAAAAAAAAAAAAAAATTTCGGTTTTGGCAAGAGGCTTACATTTATGTTTAATTTCTGCTCACATTTTCATTTTAATAATGTTTCTTTGTTTATACCCTTCTCACTTTTCTAGAGTCTGGTCTACATCTTTCAGAGAGCAAGGTCAAACCACAAATGTGCCTTATTTAACAAAATGGGAAATTAGGTTTCAATCATTCATACTGTGATGGTGAAGTTTACTCATCTTCTTCAGCTTCAACTAAGTTATATACTTATCAGCTTCACCGCAGGCCTTGCACACTGCAAAAACTGATTTTCTAACCAAGTTTTAAAATCTTATATCCAACCAAAAACTCTTTATGATCTTGTTTTGGGACTGATTTACTAAACAAGAACTAATTGTGTAAGAATATTATTCTTGTTTTCAGAATGTGTCACATAATTTGTCTTGTTAGCCTGAAAATTTGACTCAAATTTAGTCAAAAATTTCTGCCAATGGAGTAAGAAAATTTTACTTGGTAAGATTCTTGAA
>JAUBOC010000043.1:27335886-27349484 GCA_032275365.1 Anablepsoides cearensis
TTCATGTTGATTGGTGCAGCGGTTTTTGTGCTATGGTTGACCAAAAATCACTGAAAAAAAAAATAAAATAAAATAAACAGTACGAAAACAATATGACTCCCGCTACGCTGCGCGTGCGGGGGTCATAATTAACTTATTAAAAAAAAAAAAAACATAAAAAAAAAAACATCTTGAGAAAATGGTCCTCATTATTTTGTGATAACGACAAGAAAACCATGGGAAAAAAAGTAGCAGAAAACGGCAGCTCTTGGTTTCCGTACAAATCTTCTCAAGAAAAGAGGAAGACTTCTGCGTAAATGAAATTGATGCTGACTTTTCTATTTGACTCATTAGCCCCATATGTGTTTGGACATGGAACTGCGTGCACCATCATTGCTAAAAACAGATGAGTGACAGGACAGGAACACTTGAGGGGATTTAACAGATTTCAACTAGGGCCACGCCCCTTTAGACCACACCTGCAGCAGCAGCATCACTGGTAAATATGGATGTTTGTTTTCAGTTCATAATGGAGGAGCTGGAGGAGGAAGAAAAGAACAATTTAGAAAAGGAGAAGAAGGAAGTTGTGCTATGTCTGGTTTTTTTAAGTACAAATTCGAAATTTGTCACGAAGAGACCAGCACTGTCTCTGTCAAATGGTGCACAATAATGAGGGAACGTAGGGAATGTGTCCCTGTGCTGCCCAGCCGAGGCATGCTCCCTCCTGGCCAGCAGAGCCACTAAGTGCCACCTGCGTCTTCCTGCTGTTCCCTTTTATAAGTTCTTTGACTACTTTTTTTTTACAAGATTTAATTGGCTATCTTTGTAAGTATTGCTGGAATAGTTGTAAAGCTGGCCGAGGCTGTAATTTCAAACAGCCTTGGCCAGCTGCTCATCAGCGCAGATGTTTTGGGCAAAATAGGAGCTGCTTTTCTGCATAAAGAAGAAGTAAAAGTGTCTGCCCGGGCCTTGGTGCGCAGAACGAGTTGTTGAGGCTCATGCAAGAACAACATGCTGTTTTCTTTTTTTTTTTGCCATTAAGCTACATCAGTAAGAACAGACTTCTTATCATCTCACCAAGCATGAATAAGCCTATAGGGCATGATTTGAAGCTAAAAGTACACTATTACAAATAAAGTTGTTTGTTTTTGCACATCACGAATTTCAGTAGAAATTTCCTTCTATCATTCTCTTTTTATAACATTTTATTGAACTTTTCAAATTAACATTAAAATAATAAAATATTGACAAAGTAGTGGGATGCTTCACACCCAGGGGCAGAAAAAGCATGATTCAATGAATCAATGTTAGCTTTTGCAGACTGATTCTAAAAGTCAGTAGAGCAGATAAGACTGGAACAAGCTGTTCTACAGAGAGTTTTTTTTTGACTGCATTTTCAATATTACTTGTGTTGGATGAACCTTTAAAATTACCACACTTGATTCAGCTGTAATACATCAACAATAGGAGAAAGAGAGGTAGCCAGAGTTGTAGAATTGGGAATTAATTGAAATCTATAATAAGAAGCTTTTAGAGCTGCGAAGATGCAGAAGAACAAATTTGTCAAGCAATCAATGATTGCAAAAGACTGAAATCACTCTGAGTCAGGGTGGGTTGGGATTCTTTATGGAGATGAGTAAATGTGAAATGCTAATAGTTAAAAAATGGTTTTGTTTTGAAAGTTTTTTAGTGTTTCAGTAAGATTGATAATGTAACCTTTAATATATGTAGTTAATCACTATAAATTTTAGAGGTGAAAATGCGCATGTTTGAGATTGCACAATCTATTTCACTTTCTCCAATTGTCTGATTTGTGAATGACTTCCCTGTACTTTGAACTGCTGGAGCGTATTTCCAATTTTTCCAAGGGACTATTAGCACTCAGTTTCAATTATCAGCCCTTTAATAGATGTTGACATTGAATTTACTCCACTTTAAAATCCTGGAAGCTCAACCCTTCAGATAAGCAGGAACGACTCATCAGCAGCTGCTCCAGATGCTTTAGAAATTCAGTGTGACAGCACTAAACCAGATGGCTTGTAGAATCTGAAACCCATCTCAGGAAGTTAGGAGCGATGGTATGAGGCTCGCAGTCGTGACAGAATTTATAAGGAGTAATTCAGATTCAAAGCAAGCAGCCGTGCGGGCTGACCCAAAGGTCTGAGTTTAATTCATTTTCAATTACCTGCCAGGTACTGGAAGCGCAGTTCAACACTTAGTTCTTGATTGACTGAAAATACTGTCTTAACTTGTCCAATCTAGTCTGGAAAGAGTTTCTGGTAGAGTGCAAATCAATAAATAGTTCATATATCTGGAAACTACTACAAGAAAAAAAAGTCAAAATGTAGAAAATTGACACAATAAAACTATTTTCTATTTTTATTATTATTTTCCCTTTGTTGCTAATTGTTATCAGTGACAGGGCTGCTGTATGACTGTTGTCAAAAATGCTTATTAAGACTATTGCCCAATTAACCAAAACTACATTTAAGTTTCTGCTTCTGCAAAGAATTGGGTAAAAAAACAAATTTCACAACTTTAAAGCCTTTACAAATGTTCGGACACAAGATTTAGTGACATTATATGTTAAAAGGGAGTGTTCAAGGTTATAGAAGTCGATTGATGGATCAGCATTTTGAACTAAACATTAGCTGGTAGTATTTTAAGCAATGTATGTACAGTGTAGGTCCATAAGTCTTATCATATTGTAGACAAGTTAAAAAATGTCACTTTTTGGGATTTATGACGATTCAAATGAACCTCCGCTTTCCTGTCTGCTGCTCGCGGTTTCCCAGCTCATAAAATCACCTTGTGAACAAGTTAAAAAAGGTCAAAAACTAGATTTGCACCTGGAGCAATGTTTAACCTACCCTCCACCGACTCAAATTCTCTGTTCTCTCTCTTCGCAGCTGATAGCAGCACTGTGAGTTATACCAGCACTAAATCTGACAAGCATTTAAGCAATCAATTTGAAGGGATCAAAGAGAGACTGAGTTTCATTCCCCCTCTATGTAATTATTCTGTCTAAAAAAGCTGCTGCCAGTCAAAAATATAGTTCTGATGGGGCTGAAAAAATGGACTCCTTCTGCCTGAGTCTAAATGGATGCTAAAAGTACCTTTTCTGTGGTAGATGGTAAAAACCAACGCTACAGCTTAAGTCATAACATTATGATCACCAATCAGCGAATTTGGTCGTATGGTCGGTCTGCATTTTTTAATTGGCATTCTTGTTATTTTACACTCATCACTCATTTGACCATTTTTTGGAGATCAAGCAGCTCTTTCTATAGTGGCAGTCCTCCCCTTTAGCAAGTCAACAGTGGACCACGATCCACCCCTCCCCCCGTCCCCCCATAGAAAGCAGAGCGCCGAAGCGTTTTCTCTTCCTGTTTGTATTTCATGTTTATAGATTTTCACTGTTTGTTAGTCCTTAATGCAGCCGTGTGGACAGTAATCTTTGGCACACGCTTGTTATTTAGAAACCTCGCTCAGCTATTACAATCAATCTTCAACTCTTGGTCAACTCAGTCACAATGACTGACACAGTGTGCACTATGGAATAATCAATAACCCCGACTACCAGAGAGAACAAGCTTGGTGTAGAATATTAAAAGGCTTTAACATACAGTTAGCTGTATGTTAAAAAATATCAGCAATTGTATTTATTTATTTTCCTGCTGGACTTTGTTTTTTCTTTTTTTGCCCTGTGCAGTTTAGCAATAAGAACCCTGCACTGTGTTGTTTCTCAGCTGTCAGTCAACCAGACTCCCGGGATTAACATTCATATCTCAGTCTAATCGCTTCTGTCATAATGCTATAGAATGTGATGAACGACTCCAGGCGTATACTATCCTTGAAGCATTTTACGTTAACGATGCAGAACTCCCCATGTAACATACACTGCACCCATGTTTTATTGCTCATTTTTATTTTTCATTTCTTGGCTGCAATCCTTTCATATTTAGACAATTCCGTCCCCTGGGTAGGGCACTCTGCATTTGAGAGGACATCATTTCCTATCATTGTATTACGCCCTGAGACAGATATTGCTGTCATTAACCTCAAAGGAAATCAAGGCTTCTGCCCTGATGAGAATAACCATATTAAAATTGATGTTACTGAAGTCATTCACTGAGCTGCTGAATATCTGTTGTCATTATTGCCTATTGAGGCCACCAACCATCTAACTGAGGTTAAATCTATGTATGTAGCAAAATGGTGGGCTAATTGTTCTGACAGTAACTTGTTCTTCAGATCTTAATATATGTAGATACAGTCAGTTAGAGTTTTATAATCCTCTATAAAACTTTAAGATTTTTAATCAAATGGCCATTTTTCCACCATCAAAATTTAATGTTTTATTCCAGTTGAAGTCCGGGCAGTGTATTTAAAATAAATATTTTGTCATGAATGACAAAATATGAACGACTTTTGACGACATGAACGACTTTTATTGTGCTTTTTATGTCCTCTTCCTAACATTAGGGTTCATACAAGTGGATGCAGACACACCTAAACAGACAGGAGGCTCGCCCGGCAGTTTGGCAGGCTTCCAGGTCAGAACAACAAGAACAATCAGGATTCTGAGCTGCAATCTGGACCCAAGATGACGTGTCGAGAGTGCGAGAAAATCTGGCAGAGATGGCAGATCTGTTTACACTGTGGAGCTAACTTAGGTGCGTGGAGCAGGTGCTGTGGATTTGGCAGCCAGGTAACCAGATGGGAAGCTAAAATTAGAGGATATGTTTGAGAGCACTTAGTTAAAAAGGCAATCTGTTATTGATGCACTGCTACATTTCATTGATATTTAAAACTGGTTGAGACTATGATTATTAATATAACGGTTAACAGGCGCAATAAAGGTGTTTTAATAACTATAACACAGATTAAAGTCCATGTCTGATAGAAGTCACCACTTTTACTTGATTTGCATTATAAAAGAGCACCTAACCATAAAGCTTAGTGGGTTACTGCTCCTGACTGTGGCTGTGTCTCAATTCATGGGTCGCAGTCGACATCAACCGCATTTGTAGGCCACTGACGTCTCTACCCCGCGCCTCGGCCTGTCCCAATTCGTCGGTGCCTACGATTGCGGTGGACAAATGCACCCGACGTTTTCGAGTTTTTGTCGGATGAATCTGAGTAGCCTACGCGGCCGACGGTATCCCAGAATGCATTTCAGTATCCCAGAATGCATTGAGCCGTGAGAAAGAATTTGTCTTAAATGTAAGTTTTTGTTAACTTTACTAATGCATTAATGTGTTAAATAGCATATCGAAAATAAAACAAGTTTAATTGTTTTGTGTATTTAAGTGTTACGGTTTAAAAAAATAGTAAAGTTTGGACGTAACACCATGGTAACAACGCGCAGCGTGTCCATGCAAACTGACGTCTTCTGAAGGCTAGACCGTCACAGCCGGTTATGCAGCCGACACGAGCAGCCTACAGCCCACGTCAACTGCAGCCGATCTGGGCCGCGGTCGATGTCGGCTTCAACCCACAAACTGAGACACAACCTGTGTGAATGGGGTGCAACCCAAAACTGACATCAGAATATCTGGTTTGTTGTTATACAGGCATACATAAAGAAAAATATTAATAAATGTACAATTACTATAAATAAAAAAACAATAAAAAATCTTCAAAAGCACCTAAAAGGAAAGCAGGTGAAAGTAATCTGTATAATTCCTACACAGCTTCTTTTTAGTAGTATTAGTAGAAATTTATTTATTTCATTTAAAAAAACAAATTCCATACATATAACAAATAATACTAATCACAGATAAAATGAAAGGTGGCAGAAAGAAGAAAATAATTATCTTTTGCCCTTTTTTTCCAAAATAAAAAAATAATAAATAATATTGAAAAAAAAATCTAATCTTCAAAAAAAATAATAATTCAACTCCTTCCTGAACAACAGTTCTTATGAGTGCGCATTAAACAAATCCATATCTCTTCAACAAACTGATTTTTATCATTTTCTTAAACAAATTTATCGAGGCAGCATTTTTATATTCACTTTCCAGATTATTACACAGTCTTATTCATTGTACTGAAGTAAATGGTAAATGGACTGAACTTATAGAGCGCCTTATCAAGTCCCTCCGGACCCCAAGGCGCTTTACACTAACAGACATTCACCCACTGATGATGGCAAACTACACTGTAGCCACAGCTGCCCTGGGGCGCACCAACAGAGGCAAGGCTGCCATGCACCGGCGCCACCGGACCCTCTGACCACCATCAGTAGGCAAGGCAGGTGAAGTGTCTTGCCCAAGGACACAACGACTGAAGCAGCTGGCCGGGGGATCGAACCGGCGACCTGGACGTCTCCCCTAACCACTCTGCCACAGCTGTACATCGGTCCTTCAAATTATGAACCAAATCAAAGATAAACTTTTAGCTATGATTTGGTTTAAAGTAATATATTTTTTGTGTGTGGTGATGTCTGTTGTTTACGAGGAAAACAAAACATGAGAGTAGTACCCCTAAAGCTCTGAAAAAAAAAAAAAAAAAACTAGACTGTTAGCAGTGATGCCAACTCTTCAGTACAAAAAGAAGCTATTGGCTGTAATCTCTAGAAGTTGCTAAATGAGATTATGCATAATTAACCAGAAAGGAATAACGGGGGAGGGGCCCACAGCAGCATCTTTCCTTGTGGGTAAACATCAAGCAGTTGAGCAGTGGAGAGGAAACAGATTTGAGGACACAGAATAAAGGTGAATATTTATTTACAATATACACAGGGTGGCATCCAGAGGATCTGGAAAAGGAGGAGGATGATTAATGTTGGGTGCGATGTAGTGTGCGAGATATTGTGAGTGTCTTATCTTACAGGTCTGAGGAGGTCTGGCAGCACGGAAAGGAGGGTAAGTATCCTAGAGTGAGGTGAGGGACAGGCGAGTATTTACAGGAGGAGGCAGAAGGGCAGGCTGGTGAGTAGCAGTCCAGCAACAGATAAACACAAGGAGGGTACAGCTGATTTCCAGAGGACGTCAAAGATACTAAAAACACAAAAGATGCAGGTAAGTATATTTCAGGTTAGTTGAACAACTAGGAGACAGAGAACTATACCTGAAAATGTGATGTTCCAGCAAGAGCTACGTCGTCTGAGCAGCCTTAAAGCTCACCAGCTGATTCATCTGCAGTTCTGTCAGCCAATCAGGGAGCTACAGGTACTGAACACACTGAATTCATACAGTGGGAAAAACAATTTGCTTTTACATCATCCTTCAAAAATTAACCCCCAAAAATGGTGCCAGGTTTGTAATAAGTTGCTTTTTTAAAATAAAGAAATAAGAAAGAACTAAATAGGTCTGAAAACTTCTCAAGGTTCCAACAAAGTTGCTAAGTTAGCAACACCTTTGTTTTGACGGTTTATGATCAGTACTGGTTCTCATCAACATCCTTGGAGTGCCATCCCTTTTTATAGCACACCGCAGTTTTTCATAAACATTTTTATTGTCAGTAACAGTAATCTATGTCTGATTCATATAAACTAGAACTAGATTCTGGGACAAGCAGGACGTCATGCTTTAGTGAAACTTCTGCTGGACAATCATTTCAATCTAAGCTATCTTTATCTTGCTGATACATCAAAATTATTGAACTTTTTAAATCCCAAATAGAGCATTTTTTATTTCTCTATTGACTGATTTTCCATTACTATTTCTGCAGCTAAAGAAACATATGTTATAGTGAGCAGCTGTTTACAAATGGAAGTTATGTTTCTTTTTTATTATTATTATTTAAGTACACATTAGCCAAAAATATAGTGCAGATTGTGTTCTTTACTTGTTAAATTATTGGAATCTAGCTGCACAACATTGCAATGTGTACCTTTTATTTGTATAAAGGTATGTCCAATGATAGTCTACAATAGATGTACAGTCTATGACAGGCTATAATAGTTTGTATTTAATAGCTAATATGTCACAAATGGCACTTTCCTCCTCACTTTAAACATGGCCCATAACTAACATAGTGACAATATTTAGCTTTTTACAGAGAAGTTTTCCAGGAACTTGTGGCAATAAATGCCTCCACTTCTTTTCTAGCCAAAACAAACACCATCTGTTGAAAACAATCTGTAACTGTGTTATGTGTTTATAGTCGAAACAGCAACCAGATCCAATTAAAATGTCTATGTAGTAGCCTGAGGTTACATGTAAAAGCTGATCCATAATGATACAGAGCTGGTCACGTTTTGAGTGGCTAACTTTAGAAAAACACAGCCTATTTTGTTTGCACGACATGGGACACTGTATTCTAGCTTGTGCCCAATATTTTATCACCCACCTTCACTCATACCTGCCTTGGTTTGCTTTGTCTCCACCTGAGCAGCCAGAATTGGTTGCAGTTTCAACCTCGTCTGTCATTATCAGAAACTAAGGCAGCAAAAAAGAAGGTGTTGTGTCAAATCAACACATCTAACTGTAACAGAAAAGACAAGTTGAATTGGAGAACCAGGTTTTGAAAAATGAGTAGATGGATAAACATGGACTTGTTTTGTCCTCATTTGGTTTTAGATATTGTGTATCTGTAATGTCAGCAATAAATGTGGTAAAAAAAAAAAAGCGCTGCTGCTTAACAATGTCAGATAGTTCTTTTGAAAAAAAGATATTTTGTAGACTTAGGCAGCTCATTGTAGGGAGACAGATTTTTTTATACTGCACAAGCTTTACTTCAATCATTTTGATTCCACTGTGTATTTTTGCCTTTAACTTCTGTGAGTTTCTATATTTATAACTGTAGTTTATAGTTAATATTATTATTGTGATGATTTTTGTGTCAAAACAAATGCATCAATGTATCTGATCTGGCGAGACAGAAAGAGAAATTATCTTAATCAAGTAGGAAGTAAAATTAACAAATACAATACAGCACACATTACGATTTACTGGCTGAACGTTATGGTAACCTTAAATCAAAATGGAAAATGACAAAAACTGAAATTTACCTCCTAACAAAAAAGTCTCATCAGCTCAAACATTTTCCACACTTTGGGAAGATACTTTTGTCTCATCAGATGCTTTTGATATGAACATATTGAGTCACAATATTATTTTTATTTGTGTTGATTCTTTGTTATACTTTGTTACAACGTATGCTTTATTGCATTTAAAGTGTAAATTCAGTGTTTCTATGTTGAGTTGTGTAAGAAAATAATGTTAGACGTGTTCGTTGACGCGTACGGAGAATGTGCCAATGCATGAGAAGAATAAGGAGAAAAGTGAGTCAGTCATACAAAACCAGAGCTCTGCTGAAGGCCGTTTATCGCAGCATTCAGGCCCTTTCACCCGGAAGCACATCCAATATAACAGTTCAGTGAGACGTGACCCCGCCTACTGATTACGTCATCAGTACGGAGTCCCTGCACTATTCAGGGTCACGCCTCCAGACATAAGAATCTATCATTCTAATGAAGAGTTAAAACTTAATTATGTGTTGCATTTGTTCAGGCATGTATTTATTTATATAAAATCATCAAGTCAAGTAAATTAGTCACATTTAACAATCAGTACAGTTCAGCTATACATAAGACTATACCCTGTGTATGTAATTAAAAGTCAGTGTCTAATCTAACCCCAATACATTTCTTCAATTGTATAATAACTGATATACTAATAAAAAAGTCTGGTGTACATAAGTGTCAGTTTGTAAAGGAACTTGGTTAATTGGCCAAAATCAACATATATTGTAAATATATAATTACAGCTTGTTTAGGCTTTTTAAAATACTTTCCTGAATGTGACTGATGGAATTGACTAAAAACAAATTTAGTTCAAAATGACTTAACTTTTGTTTTAACTACACATTGACTGAAAACTACAGTAATTGTGTAATAATCTCACAAACCAAAATTACACAGCTTTTATTAGAAATGTGTCCTGTTAGCAATATGTAGGCTTCCATTCTTTTATCTTTTTTTTCCAAGCTCTAAAGTCTGTAAGATGTGTAAATAATTGTTGGAACCTCTTTATGCTTTGGAGCTTGATTACAGATGACACTGTGTTCTGTTTTTAGCTGTACCTCATCATCTGACCGCCTGGCCACACAGTGTGACTTCAAAGCTCCGCATGCAGCCATGACCATTAAAACAGAGACAAGGTTACTTTGTAATTTTAGTGGTTATGATCTTATGACCTCATTGTTTCCACTTCCAATTAAAGAGTAGCTTAAAGGAATCTGGATGAGGTAAGCAGCGTAAATGTTTTATGTATATATTCATTTATTTCCTTCTGAACTAAACAACTAGTTTTAAAGAAGCAACTTTCCCAAAGGTTCTGGAATATACTTTAAATAAAGCCATAACCATTCTGATAGTTTATATTTAAATGTTTTACTCCTGCTTTATCACCTACAAGAGATAACATTTAGTATTCAAATAAATATGAACCAATGTTGACTGTGGTAAGATTTCATCTTTTACACAGAGCTACCTCCTTGTAAAAAATACTTGCTTCCAACAAAGAAGTTGAACATTTTCCTAATTTTATCACTCAAGCTCTGAAAGTGGTTCCTATAAAACAGAAAAAAATAACGTATCAAATGTTTTACAACTTAAGTGTAATATATCAGACTGGAAAAGCATTGGCTTGTTACAACTGAGGTCTGTAAATATAAGCTGTGACTCTGAAAATTATATGTTAAATCATTTTTTGTTTTTACAAACAAATGCATATAAAGCGGGACTGAGTGACATGATAAATTGCTGGTTGCACAGTTTGACCCACTTCAAGTCCCCAGATTGAGCTTTTATGTTTGCCTGTATGTAGTGTGTTTAATGGGCCTGCATGAGCTGACTGGATAAAATGTCCTTGGAAAAAAAAGGAAAAATGCTGAGCACAGAAGTCATGCATTTTCTATAAAAGGTTAAAACTTCCACACCCCAATTTGTGCCCTTGGATCATGAGACCTATGGAAGAGTCGTTACAATTTTCCTCTCACTAGTAGTAGTAGTAATAGTAGTAGTAGTGCACCTTAAACATTGCCACAGCAGTAAATATATTGTAAATATATGTATATATTTATAAATATATTCATTTGTTTCCTTTTTTGGATTGATTGCCTTTTCTCTTAAAATGTGATTAAGTTTGCTTCTATATTTTAGTATCACTGTGTTATATTCTACATTAAGCCACCGTATGCCTGTCAAGAGTAGAGCTTCTTTACATTAGTGCTTGTTCATGACATGGTAAATAACTTGGAACCAACCAATCATACTCCACTAATTAAGCCATTGTGGCAGCTGATTGGCTGGTCTTGGACTGCAGGAATCTGTCCAGATTGTCCAAGCTTGTACTTCTGTTTGAGAACATCTGGCAGCACTGCTGTTTACTGAGCTGCCTTACAGACGATTTAAGACTGCTTGGTGTATATATGGGAGGCTTTTCTTTCAGTTTTTCTTTATTTACTTTTTCTTGCAGTGGCTAATCCTAATAAAATATAATCATTTTATAATCAAAAACAAGATGCAATGTTTCTCAGTTTTAAATTCAGTGTTTATGACCTATTTTCTGTTTTTTTGTTATAATCCACCAATAAAGATAAATATAAATCAGCTGTTGAGAAAGGGTTGTGATAGGGATTTAAGTGACAGGATTTTCGAACTGATTTGAGAAAGTCAACAGACATACACCATGGAAAAAAATACTGACAGTTTGTGTCTGGACTTATAGTACACGTCTGTCCATCTGTCTTAAAATTGTGAGCACAATGAGTGGTGCTAAGCAGTGTTTACATTTTTAAACAATGTGACTCTACTCTTAAAGTAATTTGTGCATGAAAGTTAAAGCTTATTGTTAAAATCAAAATAAATGAACAAATGATGCTCATCAGTAGGTGTCCTTTATCTTCCTTTGATTTATTGTCAACAAGCAGTGAGATTCAGCTAAACAATCTTCCAAAAGCTGGCTTATGAGGCTATTACCATCTGTGCTTCAGATATTCCCTAAACCTATTTTTCTAACTTTGTGGTGTTTGTAATTAGATATTAAAACAGTCAAGAAAAGAAAACCTGTTCTTTAAATAGGATAAACACAATACAATATAATAGTGGTTTGTTTTGTTTTGTTTTATCAATTTTTTTCTTTTTTTTTTTAAATAGTTAATAAAAAGTTTCTTTTCTTTTCTTTTTTGGTAAAAAGTTGATTATTTAATTCAAAATTACAGAGTATAGCACTTATGAATAGCAAAACTGTTTAAAAGGCTCCTTTATGCAGCAGAATGTGCTGGTGCCATGATAAGCAAACACTGTGGCAGTTTTCTATAACATTTTGAAAGGCATTAGGATTAGATAGGATGAAGTAACAAATATATTGCTTTGAACGGGACATGTCTGATCTCCTGAAGTCATATTACGGCTCTCCACTGTGCAGACGTGCAAAGTTAATTTAATATATACCCATTAGTTCAAAGCAACACCACATATCCCGTTTTTAAATTGTAAACACATCAAGCTATGTAGGAATTATTTTCCATCACTAAGGGTGAAAGGACAATAATTACTACACAGCTCCGAGAAAAGCAATCATTGGTGTACATTAACCAAATATCTTTTGGAGTTTATCTCATTCAAAATGGCCACCAAAGCTGAAGAACTTTAAAAGCACTCAGTCACAGGTGATTTTCCTCCTTGTCTTTGTTTTAATTTAAACTTTAAGCTAAACTGAGGCAGTGCAAGCATGCATGATCAATCTGCACATGATCCTGCTCCTTCCTGTCTGTTGACCAATAGGAGAGGAGATGACCCAATAAGGACCGCCCACCTTATTTGCATAATGAGGCAGAAATGCGTAAGATATCATAACAATAGGAATCAGAACAATGCAAAAACAACACATGGAAATAAAAAGACTTAAAAATAATACACTTAGGAGAGACATAAATGCATCAACAAGTATAAGGATAAACAAACAACTATATATTTTTTAAAAAATTCTCCATTTTTAAATTAATTGGTGTATTTTAAGTGTATTTTTTTATTTATTTATTTAGTTAATTATTTATTTATTTATTTAGCCATTGATACTTTTCTGCTTTTATTTTTAATTATGCCAGTTTTGATCCTCCATATTTCTGCATGTGCCAAGCCTAATCCGTTTTTCAGAAGTTAATAGCGTCCCATCCACTTGTGTTTTTGTAAATACATTACAACATTCCAATTAGCTGGATACTAATATTTCTATAAAAAAACTAAAATAAAATAGTAAATCTGTAACTCCAGACAAATATACTGTTTGTAAAGGATGTCCTGCCAGCTTGGAAAGTAAAGTCAACATATTTACCTAATGAAGCTGGAAACTTCACTTCTAGATGTCAATTAATTTTATACATTTCTCCTTAAAATACAGTTTGTATTGTTGTGTTGTAAACACTGAACTATAAATTTGTTGAGAACAGCTTTGGACTGAGTAAATAAAGCTTTATTTATTTTTTCCTTGTAACATTTGCCTTACAAATGCATGCATCATTATCACGGAGGGTGTAGATGGTTCTTAGTGACTGTGTGTGTGTGTGAGAGTGTGTGTGTGTGTGTGAGTGTGTGTGAGAGTGTGTGTGTGTGTGTGTGTGTGTGTGTGTGTGTGTGTGTGTGTGTGTGTGTGTGTGTGTGTGTG